>JAACJM010000333.1:0-78490 GCA_013368315.1 Tetrapyrgos nigripes
GCATAGGTGTACGGTGTGCATGTAATTGGTCAAAATTGTATTGTTTGAGAATGTTCGCAATGTAATGTTTCTGACGGAGTTTAATAGTACGGTTATTTCTATCTCGTTGAATTTCCATACCGAGAATCCAGTGGATTTCTCCACCGTCAGTGACTTGGACGTGTCCACTAAGTGCAGTAACGAAAGCTTGTGCAGTAGCTTTGTTGATAGTACACAAAGTAATGTCATCGACGTGACAAGATAGTATTAAAATAAGTTTATTCTCATGATATCGGTAGAATACCGCATTATTGTAAGTAGACTTCTTAAGTCCTAGTAACTTTATGAGAATATTGCATAATTTTTCGTACCATCGACGACCAGCTTGCTTAAGCCCGTATAGAGTCTTTCTGAGTTTAAGTAATGATCTTCAGGCAAGTTAGGTAGTAAATTACCTGGAGGTGGACGAAGGTATAACGTTTCCGTAAAGATAGGCAGATTTAATATCAATCTGAGTATTTCATAGTCTAATGAAGCTGCAAGAGCAAGCATAAAACGTGTACTGCTCATGCGTGCTACAGGGGCAAAGATATCATTTGCGTAGTAATCAATGCCTTCTTGTTGACTAAAGCCTTGTGCTACTAGTCTAGATTTCAATTTGGTCTGTTTACCAAGTTCGTATTTAGTTTTGTAGACAAATCTGGAACCAATGATATTTGCATCAGCAGGAGGTTTGATGTACTCCCAGGTTCCTAGACTTTCTAGAGATTCTATCTCAGCTTTCATGGAATCAAACCATGCATCACATTGTGGATGATTGAGTACATCCTTGAATGAAATTGGATCACTGACGTTATCAGCATAGTAAACATTGAATTCTGTTAAGAAGAAAGCAATGTTTTGTTCAACTTCATTGTAGAGTAAACCTCTGGCTTCTCGGATCCTTGTTGATCGTCTTGGGCCATCAGGTTGTATAGTTTTGTCTTCGTCGACATCCATTGGTTCAGGCTCGTGTTCCTGAGGAATTGGAGTTTTATTTGTATTTTCTTCTGTAGTTTCTAATGGTTCTTGATTTTTGTTTTTGTAACTCCCTTCAACTTGTGATTTCGACGTTAAGAATTGCAAGTTGCATTCTACATTCACTTTAGTACCAAAGTAACCAAACTCCACGTTTTCCTTTAGGAGTTAGTTTACTAGTTCTTGCTTTGTCGTATACAATGCAAGGTGTACCAAAGCTATGTAGATTGTCTAAGTTTGCATTTTAATGCAGTTTTCGGAGATCTATTAAGTATGTACATAGTATAAAGTCCTGCGTGCCACCATAAACAATTAGGAAGTCTTCCAGTATGCAGATTAACACGAATACCATTCATAACATGCTGATGTATGTTTTCAGCAACTCCGTTTTGCTGAGGCGTGTCATGAACTGTATAACGTGGAATTGTACCTTGTGCTTTCAGGTAGTTTCTGAATGCACCCAAAGTAAATACAGCATCGTTGTCTGATTGTAGTATTTTAACTTTGATACCATATTGTGTAAATAAGCTCAGTAGTAAATGTAACCCATTGCGTATAGGCTTCGTCTTTTGTTTTGAGTGGAGATAATATTAACCAACGTGTACAGTCGTCAACGATAGTTAAACCAGTATTTGTAGCCTTCAATAGAGGCAGTTCGTAATGGACCAAATATATCAATGTGAAAATGGTCTCCGAAGTTTTCTGCTAATTCCGAAGTACGTTGTTTCGGAACAGAAAGTCTATGTATATTATTGATGATGCAGTCTTCACATTGAGTTTCTGTCCAATCATCAATAATGATCGTAATAATGGATTTATCTGTTTTTAGTAATGTTTTTAGATTTGTATAACTCATATGACCAATTTGTTTGTGAAGTTCGTATAAACTTAAACTAGCAACGTTATCACTCAATTTTTTAGTTGTGATAGAGTAAAGTTTGGCGTTCTCGTGTATAGCGCCAACGAAATTGTCCTTGTCATTGCGTATTGTACATAAATGATCATGAAAAGTAAAAGTATAGTCCGCTTTTTGTGAAATACTGATTAAAGTAAATGGAAGCTTTGAGTTGTAGTATACATTTTTAAGAGTGATCGATGAAGACTCACTATTGTCCTTCCTAACTTCTACCTGCATATCGCCTGCTAATCAAAGTTCTAGATGCTCTGAATTTGGCAACAGTTAAAGTTATAGCAGGCGTAGTATGAACGTTGAAAAGTAAGTTAAAGATACGGATGTACACAGTGTATAGCAGCACCAGAATCAATTATATGCATATGATCTTGGTCAGAGATTGTGGTAAAAAGCAGGTAGGGAAATATGATGACTCACTGGAGTCTCAGAGTCTTCCATCTCGACGTCGCCTGAAGAAATTCGACTGTACCCAGTCCAATTGCGAAGTTGACGTAGTCGCGACTTGAGAAGAAGAAGACGCAGGCATGGAGACAGCAACTGATGCATTCTCCTTGACCTTGCCTTTGTTGGATTGTTTTGTAATCCCTTTCTTCTTCATAGCCTCTTTGGACTTTTCAGTCCACAGTTCTGGGCATGTCTGGGTCGTATGACCCATCTTGTTGCAATTGAAGCATTTCCAATCTTTCTTGCCATCAGAAGGCTTCTGGTACAGCGCTGCAGCGTTAGCGTGTTCCCCTTTTGACTTGTCTGATCGTTGAGCACCACCTTGACTAGTGCTGCCAGACTTCTTGTCGGACTTCTTATCCGACGACGAAGGATACGTTCAAGCATTGCTCAAACGATAGTCGGTGAAATTCCTTCTTTTAGTTGTGCAATGAGGTCGACAGCTGTGTATACAGGTTTCTCCCCTTCTGGTGCAGTAGTGGCATCTCATGTAGTGGCAGCCGCATCCACAGTTGCTTCGTAAGAAACTGCGAACAAAGTGATAGTGCGGGGGAATAATCCCCACCAGGGCTGAGTAAAAGACTTGATCTGTCTATGTCTCTCTTCTTGATAGAAGCCCACAGATCCTGAGCTTCATCGAGGAGCTTATCAAACTCCCAGACTGGTTTACATAAGTTGAAGAGTTTCCACAGCTCATTAGACCCTTGAACTGTGGATGAAGGATCGAAATGTTGCTTGAGCTTCTCAATAAGCTCTATCACATCCGACTCTTTGATGTAGTGGATCATAATTTTATCATCTATCTTGCCTGTAATAGCATTAAAACAGGCTAGTTTGACAGTGTTACCAGGATGTAGCCCGGAGCTTTTGAAGTGTTGGTGATGAATCACCCGTAAAGTGTTATTAGCGCGAAAGTACCACATCTTCCAATTCTCACTGCCAGTAAGAACTGACAAGGAATCAAAAGCTTTGTTGATGTCACTGAGTGGCATCACGTAATTGGGGTTTGTATTTTCGGGCATAGATAATGCAACTGACGAAGTAGGGGAAGATGGAGGAGATGATGATGGAGGAGGGACATTATCCTGGACATTGGCACTAGTATTTTCGCCAGCATCAGACATAATGGGAGTGAGTGCGAATGGAAGGGGGTTTTGGATGGGAGGATCAAGTGGTTGTACCTGAGAAGTAGATGATACAGGCAGAGTAGGAGTTTGGGTACTAGAGTGACGACTGGTAGTAGGAAGTGGAATATCTGGGGCTGGTCCTTGAGATCAAGTTTGTCGACTAGTCATATACTAGTCCAAGAACAGAGTACGAGTAAAGAGTAAAGCAGAGTAGAGCAAGTGTTTATTGAAGTTATAGCAAGCTAGTCAGGGCCCATAACCTGTTAAACTTAGGTTATCTTAGTGAGTAATCTTAGCGAGAGTCACAAAGTGGGGGGGTAAGAGCGTGCGAACGTATCTCGCTTGACTCTCAAGTATATATCATTAATCAAAGTAGTATAATAATATAAATAGTCTAAGTATATCCGTGTGATCGTTTGACCCTGGGCACGGACAACTGTGAAGAAATCTCCACACTGCCAGACAGGTAGGATAACTGACTTGCGAGACGGATCGGTGATGAGAATGTGCTGCAAATTATGCAGAGTATAGGGTTGGCCTATGTCATAGAAAGTCAGATTATATTGGTATATGTAGATAAATATCTGTGAAACAGAAACATACCAATAATGTGTAATGGATCTAGTAGTCCCATTGATGCAAAGAAGTTGAACATCTTGACAGGAACAGAGACAAACACTTTTCTGAACACCAGCATACACTTACTGGTGTAGTTTCGATCTGCCCTCTCATTGAAGGCAAAAGGATTATTAGAGTTCATGCAGACTGCAATAAGATCTAAAAAATCCTTTGAGAAGTGATTGTGAAGATACCAAAAAAGGGAGTCAACAAAGGATATGTAGATCTCATCTGACTGGCAGATCAATTGTGTGGGAGTACCGGGAAAGAGACCAAGTGAATGAAGGCTGTCAGAAATGAGATGACGGCCAAAAGGACTGAACGCCATGGAATTATCCATTGCAGAGGCAATGGATGGAGACCTAGTCCCATTAACTATCCCATCACACCATAGGTCTAGCTGTTCTCTGACCAGAGAAGCTTCCTGAAACCAATCAGGCCCACATTTGAACGGAGACCAAATGACATGCCACATCTATATCACAGAAATGAGAGAATTAAATGGTGTATCATTCAGAGTAAAAACATTGTAATGCACCTCTGAACCAGGTTCAAAGTCACTGGTTTGCCAAGGACGGCTCAACGAGGTAATGTGTAGCTTGACAAGGCAAGAAAAGTCGCAAACTGCCCATACCCAATTGGCAGTGACAATAGCCATAAAGATAGATATGTTGCGATGGTCATGTCCATTTGGAAGTGGCTGTGAGTTTGGCTCAACAAACCGACTTGGGACTGCAAATACTCGCAATTTCTCTGCCTTGATCTTGTCGCTGTTGTTTCCAGAGAAACTAGAAGCAACGATCTCTTCATAAACCTCTTGGGACATCTGTATAGGATGTGCCTCCAAGCCCCAAGAGATCGTGACACAGTGCTATCAAATGAAGAAAGATATGCCGCATAATCATATCAAATTCAGTCAAGACAATACTCCGAAAAAAAGGATAAAAAGATGCACGTAACCTGCTGCTACAGCAGTGTACTTTCCACGAGTACAAATAAGAACCGGACCTGGTACTTTGGGGCATAGAAGTTGCTCGCAGCACTGATAGCGAGCCTCCTTGATGCACATCAAGTCATAGACATTGCAAACCAACGGTTCAAGTGGCTCTAGCAATGCATCAAATCGGCTCTGGTCCACGGTAATTGTGCAATAATCTCACTGAGCAGTACCAGAAGCAAACATAGAGGGGTGGATACGTAGAAAACCTAACTAAGTGTTGAGAATGAAGTAGAAACAATATTACTGATTTACTGACCTTCCAATGGTTTTTTTGAGCGGCTGGCATGCTCCTTAACACTTTTCTTGAACGTTTCACAAAATACAAGAGCCTCTGGACCCTCAGGCATAGTGGCGAGAAAGGTAGTGAAGCATGCGTGGAAGTGGTTGAAGAATAAACAATGTGCGACGCGTTTGAATCAGGTGAATCAGGTGATAAGTCACAAGACCTGTGTCATGAGAACTGCTCAATTAGGCTTATTTCACCAGATTAGATTGATTACATACAGTACACTTGTTTCAATACGGGTGTCAACTTTGAATGAATACGGGTGGTGTCAACTTTGAATGAATACGGGTGTCAACAATATGAGTGAATACGGGTGCCAATGAATGAATACGGGTGCCAAATTTGAATGAATACGGGTGCACTTTTGAGTCAATACGGGTCGAATAAAAGTGCACTCGGACCAGCATAGTTGTTTGCATCAAACAGGAGCTGGACATTCTTCAGATGAGGAGTCTGAGTCAGAGAGTGATCCTGAAGGTAAATATCTCATGCAAACTTTCTTATGTCTTATGGATATTAACTTGAGGTGTATCTGTCCAGAATGGTATGGAATAGACGTTGAAACAAGTTCAGGTAAGTAGACAATTTTGTATGTGGTCCTTCTGTAGTAAAGTTTAATTTAGCTGATTCCTGGCATGGGATCGGAGGCGAAGCAGATGGTGTAGAGGCACAGGCACAGTTCGAGTTCAGTCAGTCATAATATATTATTCTGATATGTCTTATCTTACAAAATATGTGATTTCGACGCAGACAATGAATCATATCAGGCAGTCGATGCTCCTGATCATTCAAAACCTTTTGATAGCGAAAAGATGAGGGTTTTTATGGATGCGTTGATCCGGATGAGAGAAGAGGGTCGCGTACCCTCAGGACATGGTCTCTTGGAAGATGAATGGGGGGAGGACGGGTATCCTGGCCTCGAGACAATCTCAACAGGACGAAGTGGGTCAAAAAACACTGGATATTGTGTTACCTCATGTAATATGGCAGCCCCGGGCTGAGCTTTGGGCTCAAGCGTTGTACTTGATGAACAGGCTTCTGGAGATGTAATTCTATTATTCTAGTTTGTATCTAGTACATCACCTTTGGCTTACATCGAAGGCGTGGGAACATGACATTGTAGTGATAAGTATAGTCCTCTATCGGTGCCACTAGCAATTTGCCTAGCTACATATTTTCCCGTGAAGGAAAGATACAAAAGTATATACCAAAATGGAAATATAAGGGAGAGGGCAACGGGAAAGCACATTCCAGGATCCGACACGATGAGAGTGGACATGGCGGAGTGTGAGAATATTTCTTTCCCAATTTGGATAGGCAGCAGCAGGAGATTTGGCTTCTCGAAATGCGATGTTATTATTCTAATCTGTATCAAGTACATCAGCTTTGCTTTATCACACCCTGGCAAGACATGGATTTCAGATATTTAAGTGTGCTACCCAAAAGTCGGACATTACCTCTGAACGTCGGATATTGAGCAAATGTCGGACATTTGAATACTTTAACCAATGGCGCCTCATAAAATACAGCCATATCACTGGCAGGCCTTTCCCCCTCAGAAGCAGCTAGCAGGGTGAGATTAATAAAACCTACTCATTCTACTTCATCACTGAGCCAATATTTCAAGTGTTCACTAAGGGTATTTGTACATCCAATTCCTAGAAAAGCCAAGATCAATGTGAACTTACTGAGGTTTAGTAAAATTTATGATAGAAATTCACTTCTACACTTTCAGCATGTCAAGGTACTGGCTAGTAGTCCAGAAGCTACAGCATTCCTTGTTTTCAAACCATTAGAAGTGACTTAGATGCTGGGTGGATGCTGGTAGGGTACCATGTTTCTCACCTTTATGTTGTATGAGACTCGGAGTCCGTTGGAAAGAACTAATGGCTGTATTGCATTATATACTAACCCACCTGCTACAGTAATTTCAAGAATCATTCTCATGGATCTCAACACATGATTCTAACTTTTGACGGGATGATAAAAAGGACTCTGTATTTACATTCCAGTCTTCCCACTTATTTATAACTCTGAACTACTTTGTATACCTCCCAGAAATATATATTCAGTGGTTTTGTCAGTTTTCTACATTATTGTTTTCTTTGTTTCTTGGATTTTTTATCATTCTCTGTCTCCTCAGTCTCTTTTGTGTGATCTGCCACCCGCTTAGGTCTACGCAGTTGTGCACTCTCCGGGACTACTTCCTCTTCAACAGGGTCAGGCCTTTCAGGTATAAGTCCAGCTTCCTTCTTGTGTGAATAATTTTACGCGAATACCGACGGCGCGTTCTATTCTTAAGATACACAACAGGCTCTGCACATACTCTCTGTACATGTTGTGAAAAGACTATCTACACAATAAAAGAATCATTAGAAGGCTTAATCAATTAGGATCTATATAAAATGCGACTACCCGTGTGAGGATTTCGACGGCTAATTAACCGAGTAAGGCACAAAGGTCACGTGATTTGCGCAGCCTTCCGACGGAAACACGGCCGCGCCTTACTGCCGCTATTCCGTTGATGCCACGCGATGTACATACTGGCGCGCGCAAACTGCAAACCTAAACTTATGAAACCTAAACATCTGCCTCATGTCCGCAAACTTTTGTGTATGTAATGTGACTTGGACACTTTCTGTGTCTTTGCTTTCTACATAATAAGGAAAGGGTAATGAGTACCCGCATGTACCCGTATGGTGTACCCGCAGATTTCTGATGCCCGTGATCAAGCAATCGTGATGATGTGGAAGGATGATAATAATAGTATACAGCAATACCGTCGGTGATACGAACTGTAACAGCATCAGTACTAACAGTGCAGTGGGAGAAATTTCAAAGGTTTGAGCTTACCTCCATCATCGGTGGGCAGTAACAATCACTTCCACAATAGCTGCCGTGTGTATAGTGGATCCCCGTCAGTGTATTATAGAACACAGGCCTGGTTGGTCAGAGAATAAAGCGTGGAGGTACTGATATTGGAATTACAGCGGTTCCGGAAAGTAATGGGCTGTAAAGACGGCTTGAGGAGTTTAATCAAATCCAGCAACGAAAGTCAATGAAGTTGGTATTTGTATACAATATACTAGTAGCACAGATATGCAGAGAGACTGCTGTACAGCAAAAAGAACGCCTTCGATTTCGAATGGACGACCAAAAAAATAAGGCTGAGAGGACTGGAAGAACCAATGACTCACGAGAGGGTCGCAGTGAAAGGATAACGACGGATAAAAGAGAGAACGAGTAAAGGAGAGGACCTGAGTGAACGGATATACGAAAGATAATCGAGAATGAACACAGGAGAAGATTTGAGTGAACGGATAGCCGAGGGATAGCCTAGAGACGAATAACAGAGAGAACAAGTAAAGGACAGGATCTGAGTGAACAGATATAGAGGGATAGCTGAGGAATGAATCAAGCAGAGAATGAGCAATGAGGGAAGTTGTTTCCATGACGTTGATAGAAGTACGTAGAGCAAAGCTGAAAATGCACCATCACAGAAAGAAAGCCAGAAGGTTCCATATGATTTCCAATGAGAACGACATCGGTCTCCTAGACCGACTATTTATCTCCTGGCGTCTTCACTCCCACAACAATCCTTTCCCTCCCTTCGCACTCTTCCCAGGAACTACAACCCATCCTAAAGCAACCACCAATCTCACACCACATGCTACACCCAACGCTCCAGCCGCACCAGTCTTCGCCAAGATAGCACGAGAGACAAACACTCCGGTGAAGAGAGAGATAGCGGCAATGAGCTTGTGATCCCTAGTTTTAACGCGTTGATGATAGAAGAGTTTGGGGTCGGTGACGAGTTCGACCCAGACGGTTGTGAGGACGACTGTGAGGAAGGCAAGAGGCGAGATTGGTTATCATTTCGTAGATGAAGAAGGAAGGCATGAAACGCAAGGCTAAGCACTGAAAGAATGAGGAAAGAAACAATAGTGCAGAAGTTGGGACAGCAGCGAAGAAATGATTCCTCAAGAAAGGTCAAGCAGGTGACATATATTGCAAATGAGAGGAAAGAAAGGAAAGAACGATCAGAAGTGAGGAAGCAAAGATTAGAAACAAGAAGACTGGAGACGGAGAAAAGAAAAAAAAGAGTATGAATAAACAAACAAATACGCACCCGTCGTTGTAAACTGAGTGTTTAACCTCTTGCCCATAATGCCCTGTAGCCCCATACTCGCACTCATGAGACCCAACGCGACATAGCTCAGCGCATTCGTCCAAGCTGGGTCGCCTCTATCATCTGCTATACTTTTCCCGGAACTGTCCATCTGGGTAGATTTCCATATAGTCAACGCCGCGGCCATGGTGAACAATGCTTGTGTAAACGTCCCGAGCACGAGCCACAGACGTGTATGAGACCCGACTCGATCACCGATATGACCAAGGAGTGCGCCGAGGTTGAAGGTGAGTAGGGAGACGAGAGCCTGACGATCTGCGATATGGAATGAGGTATCGTGAATAGAACCCGTTGGTGAGAAGGTTTCGAAGAGGCGAGCGAGAGCCAGTGCAAGCTGAAGAGACGTAGCTCATAGGAAAATAAGAGAAGAAGGAAGTAGCGGAAATGGAGGTAGATGGACGGGTATGAGGATAACACGGTGTCAAAATGGTGGTCAGCACGGAATGTAATTGACAAGAACTTCAACGCACCTGAGCAAAATTCCCGGTCTGGAAACCACACCATACGAAGATAGCGGAGAAAGATATACAGTCACTGAAAGAGCAGAGGTATGTGTTGGTACTTTCCAACGTGAAGAAGAAATACGCACATGAAGCCAGTCATGAAACAGTACACTGCCAATGGGATTGTACACCATTCTGGGTCTATGTCTGTCATAAAATAGCGCCAGTGAGGTCGTCCATTGGGCTCTACTATAGTTCCAGCTTCATCATCATCGTAGGGAAGGATTGTTCCAGTCGTTGCGACTGAGAGATTGGGCTTGTGGGCAGACAACACCGTAGACATTGTTGAAAGGAATGAATGAAGAACTCAAGAAGTAAAGAATGTGGATGGCGGTAGCAAACCGTCAGCAGGAATTTGGACGACCCAGAGCTTTTGAGGCATTGCGAGAAGATGAAGGAAGACGCGGATGTCCGTCTTGCCCTATTTGGCAATTCACGGCAAAATCCGACCAAACGTACCACTCTTAACGCCGCTTAAACGCCTCAAGCACAACTCGGCTCCGGCACTTAAATGATAAATCTTCGGCTTAGAGCCTTCGATGAACGATGGAATGGCTTGCTGTCTATCAGAATGTGTACTAGCTTGAGTGGAAGGACTTCGAGAATAGATAATAACCGCTGCAGAGGTCAAAGTTTTGTCTTCCGCTGTAGTGCTAATACTAGGTAACACTACAGACGCAAGGCTAAATTTTACATTCTCTTCAACGCCAGCATGAAACTCACAACCTTACGAAAAATTTGCTGACTGAAATACCCTTTCCACTTTAGGGACCTCTGCCGGCCGAGTAGTCTCCTTTCTTTCTCGTACCACCACCTTCCCTATTCCGCAACGTCTTTTGCTCTTTGTCCTGAGTGCCCATGCGCTCTACCGAAGTCTTTATCAGGCTTCGATAACTCCAGATTCTTCCTATCCTCCACTGGCAGACTCAATGATGATTCGGTTCCTGGAGTACGTACATCTGCAGTGACTGTATTAACACCTTTCCAAGTATGGTCCTTGATTCCACTGCACGCGCCGGTCAGTGGGGTACTTGGCTTGGAAAGACTGGTCTCGGAATATTTGTATATTTATGTATCATACTGCGCATAAACCTTGACGAAATCGTCACCGCCATTGCTGCGGCCTGCCAATACCACAAGTAACTTTGTGATAACACAGCTTGAACCTGTACATCTTGGCTGGGACGACAAATTTTCCTCCTTCTCCCCTCGTACTTCGAGTTTCTGGAATGGCATTCCATGCATGGTAGTATTCTTGGAGTTCGTCAATGTCCCTCCGAGTCACTACGAGTACGGCTCATTTCGTCTCAGTAAAAACTAGTACGGTATCGATTCTTCGATCTAGCTCAAGTACTCCACTACAACCTACTTCACATCACTGCGCATCCGATTTTTCCCATACCCTTTTCACTTGTTTTCATCCTACAGTTTGTGTTCCGAGTTTTCTTCCTTCTACACTTACTCCTCCTCAGTGTGAGCACCGGTGATCCATTATCTCAAGAGCAGGCAAAATATGGGTGACAGTCGCCCTACAAAGGATGTGGCCACTGAAGCGCAGACGACCGTCGACTAGCGTTGTTAATTTACGGAATCATCATCATCATGATCAAAGCTAAGTATACTTTGTTGATCTTCTGCAGAGTCTGGTTGCAATTAGAAACCTGACTTGGGGTCGCATCTTATCAATCAACCAACGATATATATCAGGTCTTCAATTCGGGTGCTGATAAAAGGCAAGCCAAGTGCAATATGCTGCGCTCTTCAAAACCCCCCACATCTTCTACGCTTCAATGGTTCTGTCCTCTTCGGAGAGTGCCCCTTATCTCGGCCTTATTGTCTCATTAGCAGTATGTTTTTATTTGGACTTCATTAATAGCATAACCATGACACGACAGCTCCTCAATCAGCTTACCGGTGTTCTATACGGTACTAGTTGTTTCTCTCTGATGCAGTGGTCACTCAAATTTCTTATTGCAGGTGCATATGGGATTCTGTTCGTCATCTGCATGTATATTATTCGGTGCAGAAAGGGGACTGTCGGAAAGGCGCATCAAATTGCTCTTATATTTTTATTCGCATTGGCAACGCTGGGCTTTATATTTGGTTGTATTGAGAGTACTATGGGAGTCAGTGCATTGGGAAGTGTGCAAGCCTTGAGGTTGGTATCTGAAGACACCCATACTGCATCTATCACAACACAGTAAGTACCTTGAATAGTATGGAAAGCAGGAAGGACTTTCCATAAAGAATCTCTCTTGTCAATTTTGGCTGAAACTCTCGTCGCAGGACTATTGTTTTTGGACTGTATACGTTGGCGAAGTAAATCTTCAACAAATTATTTTTTGTCTTAGGTGATTCAAAACATTTCTTTAAGCACTATAGCAGATATTGTCTTGGTGAGACCATATATTCTGGCTGATGAGCAGTACTAATCATCCTCTGCCTTGCAAACGGGGTATCAGATTCAAAGATGCTATAGAATCTGGGGATTCAAAAAAAGGATCATTGTATTTCCCGCATTCATTTCTGCAGTGAACAATGGTGATTAAATAATTATCTGGGTCAATTGGATCTTTAGGCAGTACTGATTATTGGCCCTCCTCACCAAGGTCTTGCATTAGTGCGAACCATAGCCATGGTCATAGAGGTCAATGACCAAGTGCAGGACATTAATTCTCTACTTGACACCATGGAGAAGGTGGATGGACTCGGAGCCACCACCTTCAAGTCATTCATAGGTGTGAATTTCTTCATGAATTTACTTCTTCCACTCATGATGGGTATGTCTTCTGTGTCCCTCTCTATTTTAACAATTTAAATGATGCATATGTCTTCATAATAGCTGGAAGAATATGGTGGATTGCGCGACAAGCTTCCAAGTGCATTGCAATACGTAAAAAATTCTTTAACTCTGAGTAGGCTCAGTCTCCCAGTATGGTACGTATGTCATCGCAAGATATTCAAACAATTCAGTGGATGAACATTAAAATTCTCTTCGGTTTTCAAACGCAGCCTCGAGTCTGGTATAATATATCCTGTGGCGCTTCTTCCGCCTTTGGTCATATATCTAAGGCAAGACATCTATCGAAACGCCATCTTCATCAATCTCGGAGGAGATCTGATTCCAATCCTCATCCAAGTTGTGGTGCGTGAAACTGCATTCATTCCTTTCTGTCTCCCTGTTTTCTCATACTGTCAGTTTTTCGTGCTACAGGGTATTGCACCAACCTTTATCATCGTACGAGTGGCGTTAGGGATCAGTATAGAAAATGTTCAAGACACTATAGCTAGGGAGCACGCGGCAACTGTTGCTGAACAGGAATCCACTGGGCTGGCAACGACTTTCGTAAATGAGGAAAGTGCTGAAGTGTCTGCATAGGCAATCATCTTTGAATTAGACGTTTTAAAATGCTACAATTGCAACCTTCCTCTTCAAATACAATCGTATATTTTATTGGACACCCAAGTACGGAGTACTGACGGTGAACAGATGGAAGTACAGAGAAAAACATGCCCACAGCCACGCGCTCGCCGGGCTTAGTGCTCCCAAGTGTAGTATCTACGTTCATGTCTTATTATTCCCTTTACATCCAGACGCAGCGTACAGTACAGATAGCTCTTTAAGTGGTACGAGTTTCAAACAACAAGATTCAGTGCTAACTTTTTGATCATTAATGAAATCAAGTCTGTCGTTGCGTATCATGGTGATTCTCTCCGGTCAATACTTTCGCCGATGCGGTGGTAGCGATTGTTGAGCAGTATACTTACGTTGGCACTATCCTTTGTGGTCCATTTCGTGCCAACTGTTTCCATAAGATCTTTGATGCGCACTACAAGAACAAGACAGTGTCAGGGTTTGGGCCATAAGGGAAAACCTACGGAACAATGACCAAAAGCCTGAGATCTTGAAGCACGGCGTTGATTCGACTACAGAGCGAGTAGCTACTACAATGTATATATAGCTAAGAAATGAATACGATCAAACATGGAACATGTATGAGTATGATGCAAGTAATAACTATAAAACTAGATGGAACAATCACGACTAGTTAGATATATAGGGAGTTTAGGGAGTGATCGTGACAGACAGCAAAGGCCACCGGTATTGTAGTACATGCAGTCACTTTGTTTTTTTCAAAGTCACTCAATATATATTTACGCCGTCGATTCCGCCTATGTAGCTAGGCAGCTTGCCTTGCTTTTTACTCGAATCAAAATCTTATTATCAGCCTAGAAACCCTCCAGGCGAATATTGGGTGACAGTCACCCTAGCCACTGAAGCACTGAGAGGCCAAAACACAGAAATTTTATAAAATTTTATAAAAAACTGAATGGATCTAAACACGCACATACTTTTGCAAAAATGATGGATCAACCACAAACACTATGGGTTCTTTAAAAAACCCACCACGGTTCCTCTCGCGCGGGAAATCGTCGCTGGGACTACCTACCGTTTTGGGCTGGGACCTCCCAGATCTTAGGTCCACGCTTCGGTAACTTGAATCTACATCGTCCCTACACAAGCTCCTCTGCTGGTTGTGTGGTCTCTCCCATCATTCCAAAGACCACAAAACCAAGCCCAGTGATTTCGTCAAGAAGTCCGGAAACGTCTTCAAGGATGCTCAGCAGCGCATGTTCTGTATTGGCTACAACGGCCATGGTTGCTCCTATTCCTTGTCCAACTGCCAATACCTTCACCTCTGTGGCCGTTGCGGATCTGACGACCACACTTCTCAAATCCACACTTCCTCAGCCTCTAACTCCAAACACGACCCCTCCTCCAAAAAATCATAATCTCTTCCCCATTGTCACCAGACTTCATCACGAAGTCTGGACTAGGTTTCTCATAGCCACTGGCGGCTATGAGAAGTTTAGGAAGGTTCCGGAAGGCCTAGGTGTTGAGAACTACTCCCTCTCTCACGCCTTCATCCAGACAACCATCACTCTGCAACCACCTACTCCCATGTCATTATAGACAAGTTCCATGAAGAGATCGCCAAAGGGCGCATCTCTATCGGATTTGACCCTACCTATCTAGAATCTCTAATTGGTCCTTTCTGTACCTCTCCTCTTGCCGTCATCGAACAGAAACCGGGAAAATTTCGGATTATCATTAACCACTCCTACCCATTCACGCCCCTTCATATACAATGCTCTCTCAACCTTTACCCATTTCCCAGCAATAACTTACACAAATCCCTTCACATACCTCCACCCATTACCATCAACCCTGAGGTTTGCTCAGTTAACTCACTAATTGACTCTGACCAGTTCCAGTCTGCCTGGGCACTTTCTCCGAATGCTGGCTCCTCGTAGCAAAACGCACCTCCAGACACCCAAGCTTCTGTTTTCGATGTTGATGCCACCTTCCGAAACATCCCCATCCATCCTTCTGCTCGCAACTTTGTTGCCCTCATGTTCGATGGTCTAGTCTATCTCGATCAATGCCTAAATTTTGGGAAGGTGTCCTCCCCTGGTATCTGGGGCCATGTAGCAGATGCCATGGTCCATATCCTTCTCAACTCGGGTATGCATTACCATCATAAGTATTACCTGACCACTCTGACATACCTTATGTTACCTATCATCCTTCAGGTATCGAAGCCCTTATCAAATGGGTAGATGATTTCATCTTCTTTCGTTATCCTCGCCTCTCCTTCGGAAATGACCTTTACAAGTATTCCTACAACAAATGGCTCATCTGGTCGGTTGCCAAAGAACTCGGATGGCCCTGGGCGCCGTCAAGGTTTGTTGCCTTCGCCTTCTTCTTCCTGTATATTGGTTTCCACTGGGATATAGAGAAGAAGACCATTGAGCTACCTGTGGCCAAGAAGCTGAAATACTCCTCCAAGATTTCCAATTTCCTTTCTGTCGTTTCTCACATGAAGGGAGAAGCAGGATCTGTTGTAGGTACTCTCCAACACGTAACCCTGGTGGCGCCTCAAGGCTGTTCCTATCTCACATCACCGCACTGTTTTGTATCAGGCTTCAAGGACGATTCTCAACCTTTCACCTGTCATCGTCACACAAAGCCCAATGGTGGATGATCTCAATTGGTGGCTTGAACAGCTCAAACTTGAATTCCTGGGTCTACACATAGTCAACCCTCCACCAGTAGATGAATCGTTCATCTTATTCATTGACGCCTCTACCTCATGGGGCATAGGTCTTATTCTCAACGGTAGATGGCTGGCCTGGCAATTCAAACCAAACTGGTCTGGCAATGGCCATCACATTGGCTGGGCAGAGATGGTAGCCATCGAACTTGCTATCCTCACACTTGTCATGTCGCACGTCAAGAACTCCTACATCTGCATTCTTTCCGATAATCAAGGAGTCGTTGGTGCCCTCAAGGCTGGATATTCTCGAGGTCCAGCACAAAATGCTTCCTTACGTTGCATCGTCTCCACAATGCAAGAACACTCCATTTGGTTATTGGTTGTCTGGATACCTTCCGCCTCCAACCTTGCTGATGACCCCTCCCAAGGAGTCTTTCCAACCAGACCCTCCTAAACTCCCAAAAGAATTATCCCCATACCTTCTGAGACCTGTAGACTTTCATGATCCCCATATTGTCCCTATTACTGTAGATTAACCTTTCAAAAATAAATGTCCTTCCTGTCCTTTCACTCAAGCGTTTCATCACCAAACCGAATAAATTAAGACTAACAGAGATAACTAAGAATAGATGACTTCATAATCGGTCTTCTACCCGAGATACTACCAGACTTTATATAGCTCAAACCTGCACTTGCACGAATCATCCAACTATTGTCCACTCATTACTTCCATTCACAACCTACCCTCTCATCATGCCTTGCAGCAGTTCCATCACCCTAAAGAGGCCCAAAGCACGACCTTCCAAACAGTTGACTTCCCTTCCTCCCCATTTTGCTGACAAACCCCATTTCAATACCCTTCGCAATCCCACACTTTCCAACACTGCTGCAGCTGCCATCGCAGGCGCAGTAAAACCTGAGACTCTTCATCACCCACAACTAGCAGTCACGGAATTCACCATTTGGGCCAATGACATGGGTTTACACCCCAACAAAGCCCTTCCAGCTCCCGAAGCTGTCTTTTGTGAATTCACAGCGTCATTCCTAGGTTGCCTTGCTGGTGGCACAGTAAAAGTGAAAGTGAGTGCCCTCAAAACTTGGCACACCACCTTGGGTTTCAAATGGAATGGTGCAGACCTTCTACGCTGCACTCTCACTGGTATCAACCGGCAATCTCCTCCCTCTTCGCGCTGTCCAGAACGTCCTCCTGTCACATGCGACATGATGTGTACCTGCCACATAGCTTGGGCCACATCCTCTCGTTGTGACCTTAAGTGTACCAGTGCTGCTGCCAAGTGCAGCCTCCTTGCTCAACTCCGCCTTGGCGAAATCTTCCCTCGTCACTCCAATCCCTGCCTCTTTGATCTGTCCAAACATCCCAGGGTACAGGATGTGGTTGAACTACCTCCCCCCACTCCTGATTCCAAACACAGCCCTCTCTCCATGTTCCTACCCAGTACAAAAACCTCCGTCTCCAGGGGTGATCACACTCACATCCACGACTACCATGGTTCATTAAATGCCACCAAAGCTATCCACCTACATGTCTGCAGCAATGATCTATCCCCTACCGACCCTCTCATGTCATTTCATGATGACTCCAGCAAACTCAAGTGCATAACCAAATCCTATTTCCTTTCACTTTGCAACAATGTATGGAGGAAAGAAGGATACCCCTGTTTCACAGGCCATTTGTTCTGCATTGGTGGCACCACACTTTTACTTCAGGACAGTGTGGACCCTGAGTATGTCAAGATGTGTGGACGGTGGAAGTCAAGTGCCTTTGCTTGGTACTGGCGAGACTTACACACCTGCACAACTGTTCACATTGACAGGGTGTATGCTCGCAGACGTCTCCAACAGCGTCTTAACACCTAACCCACTCTACCCCCACACATCTTTTACCACTTATGACCACTCTATTAGCTTATATCGTTACTACTCTGTCCAACTTAAATTCTCTACCACACTACATTGTTCACATTTATCCACCAATTTCCTATTCTGAACTATCCTCACTGTCTCTACATGAACCAAAATAACGTCTACTGTTTGTATTATGTACTCTAAAATCATCCATTGCACTTGTCTGTCTCCTCTTTGCCTTGCTTGACCTTTGGTCTCTGGGGTGTCTATCCATATGGATGATACAACGCGCTTCGGGTTGCCATGTCTATATCCTTCTGGACACCCCCGACTCAGAATATTTATCTGAGAACGCCTCAGGATAAATTTTCCGCCGTCTGCCCAAAACGACAGGATGCATTTGTGGTCCATTTCATGTGTAAGGAACTACATCTCCGAAAGTGAGATTCTATGACGAAGGACAGAGAGGTTCCGTCATCACGATAATGTGACCTGGGCTCTTCTTGTCTTCTCGCATCCACTATCTCTTATGGATATCTTTCCTGAAGGATTTCATCCTTCGATAACTTTGACCCACCACCGCCCCTTTCTCCTCCTCACTTTGCATTTCTCACATCAAACTTTAAAATCTGGACATATACAATACTTTCATTAACCCCATTTCCTCCAAAACTTCTCCTTTGAAACCTATCTACCATACACTAAATATGGATTTTACAGCAGTCTGTTGTCCAGAAGTCATATGGTTGCCGTATCTATATCCTTCTGGACACCCCCGACTCAGAATATTTATCCGAGAACACCTCAGGATAAATTTTCCGCCATCTGCCCAAAACGACAGAATGTGTTTGCAGCAAGGGGTCTTCAGTTGGTCTACCTGAGACCAGACCTTGGGGGGGAGGGGGGGTCTGGAGAGACCTTATGACCAAAAGGTACACCATCACATGAAGGGTGTATAGACATACTTTATGAAGCCATTTGGATCTGAAAGTGCACAAAACATACTCAGGACCCATAAAAGCCATGTGTAATGAGCTTTCTGGCCTGTAACAATGAAATCTCACCTTTAAATGGTATGTAATTCCCATGATCAGTGATGTCACCACTGGTGCCACATCACAAACATTGTCAGAAAATGATTTGCTACCTCAATATGATAGGTGTCACACAGAATATATCACTAATCCACAGCATCTGTAGGTTAGCAGAGGGCCTATGAGGTAGCCAGGAGGAAAAATTGATCTGATTTCATGATTTGTAAGCCATATTTATCTTATCACTTACCATTTTTGGGAAGGAGAGGGGGAGGGGGGGGGTCAAGCTGGACCTTATGACCAAAAAGGAACGTCCGGTCTGGTCATATCATTTTGGAGACCCCTTGGTTTGCGGTCCGTTTTGCGTGTAAGGAACTACATCTCCGAAATTTGCCTTTTCAGATGATGCAATGTCGCGGCGAGTTGGGACATAGAGTGACCAGAAATGGGTTCATTGCGAAATTGCATAAGGAGGTCGCTGGACCATGGTCCACCTCTGCCTGAGGGTCGAATATATGTTGAGTCAGGATCATCATCTGTGGTTGTACGCTGGATAAGCAAGGGAGGTTTTATAAAAGTGTTTGTGGAAAGATCCACTGATTTTACAAAAGTATAACTTGTGGTTGATCCAACGTTTTTACCAAATTCCCGCATCATCGGGTGGCACTGAGGGCTGGCATTGTTAAGTTACGGGATTATCATGATCAGAGCTCTCAGCTAAGTATGTATTGTCGGTCTGCCGCAGAGTCTGGCTGCAATTCGAAACCTGCCTTGGGGCCGCATTTTATCAATCAACTAAAAATCTATTTTCTATATCAGAGTCCTCTTTCGAGTGCTGATAAAAAGCAGGCCAAGTGAAATCTGCTGCGCTCCTCAAAACCTCCCACATCTTCCACCCTTCAATGCCTCTTTCCTCTCTAGAGAGTACCCCTTGTCTCGGCCTTATTGTCTCATCAACAGTATGTTTTTATTTGGACTTCATTAATAGCATAACCATGGCACAACAGTTCCTCAATCAGCTTACCGGTGTTCTATACAGTACTAATTGTTTCTCCCTGATGCAGCGGTGTAGTAGGGACATCTGTGAGGTTTCTGCCAATTTTGCTGGTGTTTGTCCATGTTTGTTGGTAGCTTTAGCCTAGTTTCCTGTCATAGTGCTAGACAATCTAGCATGTCTTGGGAGGCTTTCTCCAGCAGCAGGCTATGCCTGCTCCAGCGGTCACTCAAATTACTTACTGCAAGTACATATGGGATTCTGTTCGTCATCTGCATGTATATTATTTGGTGCAGAAAGGGGACTGTCAGAAAGGGGTATCAAATTGCCCTAATACTTTTATTCACATTAGCAACGTTGGGCTACAGGTATACCCACCATCACTATGATCATTGTGACAGGTAAACTACATACAGAAAGCAGTCTATGCACATATATGCCAATAACCGTGGTAAAATGTTCCTGCCATCGCTCTGACGTGTTCCCGAGTACAGCGGTAAAGAAAGCTGCCCAGTAAGCTCTCTAACACATTTTTTGGGGTGCACAAGGGTATGTGGCAAGATGGAGGGCAGTTTTTCGACTGACAAGTAGGATATGGCTGCTGGTCATTACGCACACGATTTCGAGCCAACTGCTCAACACATGCTGACTAAGTCACACGTGGCAGCAGTTGGCTTTGCGCAACCATTTTTCATTTTTCGTTTTTTTCTTCATTTTTTTCACTATTGAATAAAACCTTGATAAAACCTCTATTTTATGTTTGGGTTCATGTTTGGAAAATGTGGGTTTGGAAGTGATGGGGTGGATGAGGCAAACCGGTAGGCCTGTAACTTGGTCCCTCCGATTTATCAAGTTTGATCAAAAGCAGAGCTTTCCTTGACAGAGGGACCTGCAAGGGGCTCCAATAAAAAAGTTACATACCGGGGGTCGGAAAAAAATTAAGGACCTGGTGGAGGGACCCTACCTACCTAACCTTCCAGTAAGGTCCATGGGAGGTACCCATAGGGTCATAATATAACCACTAGACCACTGGAATAATGTTGACAATCCAGTTGCCTGGGTCATGTAGTGCATCGCCACCTTTTAGAAAAAAAATAGATTTTCCCAGGCATGATCAAAGAGCCAGATGTACCAGTGGACCATGCAAAGAGCCCAAGTGCGTGTTGATGTCATGGAGAAATGTGGGAGCAGTAATCAAGCTTAGAGACTGAAAGATTGTTTAAAAATGGCAGTTATAATTATAGTCAATGAAAGGGGTGTGGACCATTGCCAAGGGGGTGGCAAGATCGAGGCCATCACTAGCCAGAATGACAAAGTACATATTATTGTTATACTTTTTACCCTCCACAGGACCCCACCCAGCTTGTAGTACATGAAATCAGGACTTTTTACAAATGTACGGTATGAAGTGGTTGTGGGCCAATGCTAATGTGTGGCGAGTACGAGGCCTTTTTATTTCCAGCTGAGTACAATAACAAATATGCTAATAGATCAAGGGTATGATGTAGGGCATGAAAATCTGTGAGAGCTGCTAGTGATGTGACAATACACATCGAACTCTGTATCACTCAGAAAAGAAATGGAACCCAGATTGGAATAGTGGCTGATGGATGATCAACCTCGGGAAAAATCGGAGGGAAGAAGTCGGGAACGTAAGAACATAGCCACCAGCAGAAAGGGAGTGTAAACAACTCATCCTCATTTCATTCAGTCTCGTAACATTGGCCTGCATCTATCCTAGACCCAAATGCATAACGCTTCTGCAGGTCAAAACAGATACAGGCAAGGAAAAATCCAAAAGCCACCAGAAACACCTAAACAAAATAAAAGAGGTCCCCCGACACCCCAGGGTACTTTAGCTCAAACATCACAGGCCTCGCAGTGATGTAGATAGTGATACAGATGTTTTCCTTTGATAACATGGGCAAAATCTCGATTTTTTGATGTATATACAAAGATTGTTTGGGTGGGCTTTCACGAAGGAACAGAAGGAAGTGGTGACTGATGAATAAGCACGCGGCATTGATGCAGCATACCTCTGCAATCACAGTTCCAAAGCTCAGGAGTTTTAGGAATTTGTGAACGGGAAAAGCAGGGTATGATTTGACATAGCCACATGTGGAAATGGATTGTAAAGAGCTCACCCTCATTTCATTCGGCCTCGTAATTCAGATAGGTTCAATAGCTTTTTCACTCTCTTCAGAATTACGAGGCCTCTTAATGGCTGAGTTAACTTATGTCGACCTTGAAAATTTTACCACAGCCTCAAACTCCCACCCCTTTTTGTTGCCACAGCCAGTCTTTGCCCTTCCCGACAACCGGAATGAATGTTCAGACTCAGTCTGGACCAGATCCAAGGACCATTGACATCAATAACCATGACGTCATGCTAGTGTGTCAAATCAGTCTGCTTAACGCCCTTTCTTCCCTCTCACTTTCCACTGATTCTCCCTCCTTTCTGCATAGCCTGAGTTAGACTACATGAAAGGGCCTTGTAATTCGTCACATGAAGCAATGGCCCTTTGCCCCAGTCATATTTTTTTTCTTCATCCATGGCCATGTGCAAGATCCTTGTGAATATCGGAGTGGGAGCAGCACCAAGATTGTTGCAAGGATCCCAGTTCCAAATATACACAACGGTGATATCATTCAATGTCATTCGCAATAACGGCTTCGCACTTTCGAACTCTTCAGAAATCTGGCCCTCTACCACATCGAAGGCTACCTCCTTAGCCTTCAGCTAGGACTGAATCTGAGCCTTGCCCTTCTCTTCTTTCCACAGAGAATCAAGAATGTTCCATACATTCCCAATATCATCACAAAGCAGTTTACTTCTGTACTTGTGCAACATGGCATTGGAGGTGTTGCTACTGAGAATCCGTACAAGAAGATTGGCTGGTGATACCTGAGATATTGCCAAATGCTCAAGGGCCTTCTTGACATTTGCTTTCAAGCCTTTCAGCTGTTGAGTAACTGGCTCCAAAAGTGGAATGGGTGATTGAAGAGTCGAGTTCTGCTGAGGAGACTGTGTATGAAGGATTTCTGGACTAGGAGGAGGGGATTCTGGGATATCTGTAAAGCCATCTGGGATCTCTGAATTTGGAGAGGATTCTCAAATATCTGCAAAGTTATCTCACACCACTGCATCAATTTCTGTGGGAGAACTGAGTGCAAGAGCAGAGAATTGCAGTGGTGACTGTAGGAATTACAATAAGTAATTCATAGTAAAGTTATAGACCACATAATATGGAGCTGATAATGGTGTATTGTGCTTGCAGCTTACTGCAATCGCATGATGATAGTGTCTACTTTTACAAGCTTATATACTGTTATCTACTGTGGCTGAGCGAGTCTGTAAATATAGCACAGTGGTGTAAAGTGGTAACTATGGTGTAAGAGTGCATATGTGGATACAAGTGGATCGTTGTAAATGATAGATTGATATAATGATATAGAATTCCAACAGTGACAATGGATTTGAATGATCTGAACTGGAGACAAACTGGCTGGGAGTGTAAGGGCTAGTTTCATTTGGTGATGGGTTATCACTGGGAAACTATAGCATGGAAGTTGACAGAGTAAGGGTAGCTGAAGCTGATGTGGGTGATGGGATAAAAGGACTTTCTGCTAGTTGAAATTTGCTCTGTTCAGGGCTTTTTTTCGCTTCGCCTCGAGGTTGGCGCACTGGTCTATTGTCAATTGACCATACAGCTTCAGTACTACTAGATGGAGTAGGTATTGTACTCGGAGAGGCTGAATTTGGGATGAACTGGAGTATACATGTGGAAGCTAGACTCGCTAGGTAGAGGTGCAGCAAACGTCGTAGTAAGTAGTCAAGAAGCAAAAAGAAGACCATGAGTTACACTACGCTCAATTAACGCTCAACAACGGCAATGAATTTGGGGTCAGTGGACTGACTTGCTAATCTTGAGGCACAACGTGTGTGCCTTGAATTCTCCGTTTGCCTTCATTTTTTAATCAGCAACTTGTACAATTTGGTAGATACCTACTTGAGTATATAATCAAGCTAAATGGTTTCTGGGTCTGACTATAACACAACAGGGCTGTTGTAGCTCTGGTACCATATATGCGTATGCTGGCACAAAGAAATGCCGCCATATTCTATCCCTCTCACTGCCGACACTTTGGCACAACTTTCCCTTTCCCGTTGCCTTCCTCCATTCATCAATCAAGTCTTTTGTCTCCAATGACCTTCTCAGAACCTCCGTTTGTACAAAAAGCTCATTATCTCTGCCACAAGCCTCCATAACAATTATACATCAAATCCCTCTGTTACGCCGTATTTTCCTGATAATCCCTTGGCTATTTCATGCTCACATTACTCCTGGATGACCACTCTGTCATATGCAGTACTTGTTTTTTGTGTGCACTCTGTATATACGTTTATACACTCCTTGCAACTTGCACACACGATTCGAGCCCACCGCTCAGCGCACGCTGACTAAGCCACATGTGGCAGTGGTTGGCTTTGCGCAACCTCTCTGATGACTTTTGTGCGTAGATAGTTCAATTGATCATTTTTCATTTTTTCTCTGATGATACTATGGTATATCACTGCATGGATCAGTACTGTTAATCACTTAAAGCTTCTGCACTATGATGCATTTTTATTTAACACTGATGGTCTTTTTCCAGAGTGTAGGCAACGCCCATGCAAAGGACAACTTTCTTGTAAGACGGGGGAAAAATGAAGGCTTCTCAGCCAGCAATTCCTGCAATCAGGAGATTATAGATACAGCACAAGCTCCAGCACGCACCAGAAGGTATATTAACACTTCGCACAAAAATTAACAGTCGAGTCCATATCATATGTATATCCAGTTCTTATTTTTTGGCTCTGGCAGTGATCTTTATTAGTTCAGGAAAGTTCAGGCCAGATAGTATTGACAAAAGCATGTGAATGTCCAAACAATGACCAACATAGCCAGTTAGTGCTACTTATCTTCATCCAGATGTCACCCAGGAAGCAATTTTACGCATGGCAAATATGTCTACCGCTGGGTGATATAGATCATACATGCTCCAGAATTTATACAGTTGTGGACAACCAAAGTTGACAAACTTTTTCATTGAGTTTTTCCCAGGCCAAGCAACTTCATAGACCAAAGAAAAGTATCTTTCTGACTACGAACCTAGAAAGCAGTTTTAACTAGCCGATTTTCCTCAAAGTGAGGTTCGGGTTTTTGACCCCCAAAATTTGAGACAACCACCAAAGAAACCGCTAAAAAATCTCCAAAATAGCGGAAAAAATTCCATTCGCAAAGGTGAGTATGATTCACAAAAAAAAATAAGCAATCAGACAAAAGTTTTCTAGTCCAGATATAGTAATCTGCTGTGCTCCACTTCTAAGAACAATTCAACCATGCTTGTTGGGCGACCTCTCAAGCGCAAAAGGGTCACGACAGGACTCCGGCATTAAGGGCCCAAACCTAAAGTACCTCCAGAGTCCAAAGAAACATCTACAGAAGCTGTACTGTCAGCTGAGCATTCAGGCATCAGTCAGACAGAAATGTCTCACTTGTCTCACAACAAAATTTGGGACGAGTAACTCTGATCCTTGACAGCTACGAGTATATCTTTTTACTGAAATTTCATTGTGAACTTAATCCCATTGAGATGGTGCATTTTTGAGTCTTATTGGTCATTTAACCACCTTAACATTTTCTTGCAGTATTGGGGCTGGTGCAAATACAGATACTGGGGAAAGGTGCCACTGCTTTCGCATGGCAAGTTATGAGGCCCTCCTCAACAAAACCTCACTCTTGTATTGACTACGTTGCAGCTACTTGCAAAGTAGTATGAGTGAAATAAGTTGGGAGTTTGAACCCGCGGAAAAGACTTTGAGGTCGCTACAGGCCACTAAGAGTACGACATAAACATAAATTAATGACAATGAAGAGGCAAGAATTCTGAATTACGAGGGCGTCGAGGCTGAAGCCAAGCTTCAGAAGCGGAGGAAGTAGGGCGGCGAGTACTGGCAAACGTTGGATAACAATTAGTATGGCCATACTTGGGGAGAGAGCCGTGGACGCGAGTAAGTATCCCATTAAGCACGACGCTGGCAGTGAAGGTGAGATGAGTCAACACACTGGCATGACGTCATGATTGTCGACGTATGTAGACCCGGTCCAGACTCAGTCTGGATATTTCGGGTTGATCGGGAAAGTAGAGACTGGCGTGGTGTGGTGACGACACACAGTTGGGTTGAGTGGCAACGAAAAGGGGTGGGAGTTTGAGGTCGTGGTAAAATTTTCGAGGTCGACATAAGTTAACTGGGGCAAAGGGCCATCACTTCGCATGGCAAGTTACGAGGCCCTTTCACATAGTCTAATTTCTCAGGTTATGCAGGTAAACTGTGTTGAACTTCCTGGTGTCGTTGGCACTATTCCATGAGTGACTCTTCAAGCGCTCAGTAATATCTTACTCACCTCTTGGAGCTATCTTACTCATACTCATAGATACTTACTCATACATAGTTGTAGAAGTAGAACATTCTAAAATGTATTGTAGTAGGTATAAAAGGGACTCGAAGAGATCACGTCAACGCAGCTTGAGTTCTATGAGTAATGATGCCTGTGCTGATGCCATTTTTGGCAAGATCAAGTGGGACACAAGACTGCTGTAGGCTCTGCAGAGGTAGAAGGATGATATCAATCACAGACAGATGTTGAAAGAAGGACGCTGAAGAGGATATTTTAGTCGCAAAGTGCGAAGATCCAGGATATGAATAAGTCACTGGTAAGGCTTTGTATACTTATTGTACTTGCGATGCTATCGGTTGGATCAGGACAATGTGTAAAGGAAGGAAGGTTATAATACACCACTGTAAATCTTACCTTCTTCGATGCCAATCCTAGTAATAGATCTGAAAAGACATCCCTATCCCATGATTTTCAGTTAACGGGAAGTATTCAAAATGGAGATTGCAGAAGGGAGGGAATTCAAACATCAGTGGAAGTGGGAGGGAAGAACTTCAAGAAGGGTGTTAAGCAGACCGATTTGACACGCCGGCATGACGTCGTGGTTATCGACGTCAACGGTCACGGTCCTTGGATCTTGTCCAGACCGAGTCTGGACATTCTGGTTGTCGGGAAGGGCAAAGATCGGCTGTGGCAACGAAAAGGGGTGGGAGTTTGAGGTCCTGGTAAAATTAAAATTTTCGAGGTCGACATAAGTTAACTCGGCCTTAAAGGGCCTCGTAACAGCATTCGCCACGCGTCATGTGTGCTGTCAATCAACAAAAGTCTCGCAAAGTTATAAAAGCCACCTTGAGTCATAAGAGTCTCCGTCTTGGGCCTAGGTTATTTTGCAGGGCTTTTTTAAAAAGGAATCGCTTGTGAACCGTAGTGAGAACCATCGTTTTTTATATGTGTGCTGTCAATCAACAAAGTCTGCCAAAGTTATAAAAGCCACCACCAGTCATATGAGTCTTCGTCTTGGCCCGCGCCTAGGTTATAAGAGGAGTAGCTTGTGAACCGTAGTGAGAACCATCGTTTTTTACTATACGTGTACTCTCAATCACTAAAAGTCTCGCAAAGTTATAAAAGCCACCTTGGGAGGCTAGAAAAACATCACTTTCGAATCCTCGATGTTTTCCCAACCTGTTGCGCTTGTAGCAGCGATACTCTCGTTCTCGAGCCTCGTTGCTGGACGCCATACTACCGCACCTGTGAAATTCCACAGGAATTTCGACTCGACATGTTCTTCAATTGCTTCCAAACTCTCCATACCGAACGCGACAGTCTTGTCGTCGGAACTTGTCTCGAAAGGGACAAACCTTACGTTCTCCCAAGATCCTTTATGCGTGAACCCGCAACTATCACCTCCGTCTCTGGTGATTCCCGCAGATGTCTGCCGTATTACTTTAACTGTTCAGACTTCCGACCGGTCGGGAATCAATATGGAAACCTGGCTACCGAGAAATTGGACGGGGAGGTTTATGAGTACAGGCAATGGAGGTAATGGAGGATGTGAGTGCTTGCATTTCTGGAGGTCATGTCTCGAAGTATACTGATGATTGTTAATGGCAGGCATTCAATATGCTGACGTGACATATGGATCTGCTCTGGGTTTCGCGACTGTTGGTACAAAATATGGCGGTCAGGGTGGTATGACTGGGGAACGTTTCCTCAACAACTCAGATGTCCTCAAGGATTTCGTCTTTCGCGGGTGAGTACCTCGAAGTGCTGTGGCCATTTCGTCTAATGACCTCATGCTGACCTGTGGGCTATAGTATCCATACGGGAGTGGTTGTTGGGAAAGACGTAACCAAGACCTTTTACGGTTCTGCACACACTAAATCGTATTACATCGGATGCTCTACAGGTGTGTGCTAGTAGCTTAGAATGCTTTACATTGGCTGACAATCTCCTCGTTACAGATGGTCGTCAAGGCTTAAATCCGTACAAGACTTTCCAGAAGATTTTGACGGAGTCATGGTTGGTGCCGCAATGAACCAATGGGGCAACCTCATAGACAGCTACAGCCACATCTACAACATCACTGGAAGTCCCGATGCGGCTAGTTTCGTGCCCGCGAAGGTTTGGCAGAACGTTATCAGTCCAGACATTATGAAGAAATGCGATACCATTGACAAGGTGAAAGACGGAGTTATCGAAGACCCTAATCTGTGTAATTACGATCCCAGTGGTCTCGTATGTTCAAGTTCGGGTTCCGGCAATAACTCGAGCTGCATCACGGCAGAGCAAGCAGAGACGGTGAAGAGGATCTTCAGTCCTTTCTTCATTGGGAACAAGTTCATCCAGTCCCGTTTTACCCCTGGTGCCGAGAGTACGTTACCAGCATTGAGCTTCTTGTTGGCGGGAGATATATTCGGGCTGAGCGCGGTTAGTCCAGTTCCTGTCTGCACTTTTAAATCTCCTCCTTGCTGACTGGTAATGACACATACCTACATTATTATAGGATTGGTTCAAATACGCTGTCTACAGCGATCCCAACCTGGATGTCAAAACCCTGGGACCAGCTGATTGGCTGAAAAATATAGAACTAGACCCGTTCAACATTTCCACTTTCTCAGGCGACATCTCTGCATTCAGGAATCGAGGAGGCAAGCTCCTCACTTATCACGGTCAAGGCGACGCTATCATATCTCCCAACAACTCTGTTATCTACTTCAACCACGTTTCGGATACGCTTGGCCTGTCGAGATCTCAGATGGATGATTTTTATCGTGTCCTCCGTGTCGGTGGTTTGAACCACTGCTCTCAAGGTGCTGGGGCTTGGAATTTCGGGCAAGGGCTCTTCGGGGATACGACTCCTGGGAGTGACTACCTAGACCCAGAGAAGAACATCCTGATGGCTACGGTTAGATGGGTTGAAGAGGGTACAGCACCAGACACGATTCTAGGCACAAAGTTTGTTAATGACACGAACAGTCTCGGGGTCGAATTGTCCAGGCGGCATTGCATGTATCCATTCAGGAACACATACGACGGCGTGGGAGACAGTACAAAGCCTGAAAGCTGGTCGTGTCAACCGGTTTCTGACTGGTGAACGTCGGCGTTGACATAAAGAGCAGGATGTTTTGCAACTAGTAGATTAGCGACTTCAGAATTTTTGTACCTACTTACATATAATGACTGTCGAACTATCTTCCATCCTCAGATCAGAAGTTTTCACCTGAGGCAATCTTCAAAGAAGACGCTTCCCAATAATGTGGGTTGTTTGAACGCTAGGAAAGTTTCCGCAAAGTGCCCTGGTATAAATTGTCTGATCTATGGGCATATATGGGATGGGCACATATAATGAGAGAACAGATGATGCCGGGTTAGCCTCGGACATGATCTTTTCTGGCAGTTTTCTGAGATCAGGTTTCGGTGTCTTCGTGTAACGCATCCAGGCTGGATGGCGAATTTCTGATTTCAGAATGAGATTCAAGCAATGAACAACGGAATCCCTAAAAAACCAACTCCAGAGCTCAACAATTGCTGCAGTGGGAATCACTTACTCCAACTACCCTACTACTTACATATGTATATGGGCTAAGCATATCATGAGTCTTGCTCAGACAGTAGGATCATATTCTCCTGAAGTTCAAGTTGCTAGTAAGCATTCCAAAAATTCCGAAGGCTTCCAAGTTTTCTCTCTTCCCTTACCCTTACCGTCGAGGTTCCTACAGACTGCAGTATTGCAAAAGTCGTTGAGTGACTCAGCGGCGTACCAAGCGGTCAGTCATCACTGAGTCACGACTCATTTTACACGCCCCATACAAGTGTGTCTTAGTCACCTTGGGCGGCATTGCATATTTTCAAAGATCTCTGTGCAAACTTAAATTTCGGATTTTTCAGTGCCATTTTTGCTCGCCCGGGTCTACTCCATATGGGACCAATTTGAGGCCGAACAGCTATATGGAGTAGCTCCGGCGCTGAGCATAAATTCGTCATTTCTGTTTGCCCAAAAGATCTTTCCAAATATGCAATGCCGCCCACGGTGAGTGTTCTTTCTTGTCTATAAATTCTTTCTAAACGTTTCTTCACGTACCTGATTCCATTGTTCCTTCGCAAGACTCAAATGTACGTTCGTCCAAACTTTCCAACCACTAAGCAGGTAGAGCTATCGAGCATAGTAGCCACATGCGCTACGAGGCCGAAGAATGAGGCTGAGTTCTTTACATGAAAGAGATGTGGGCCGCCACTGTGTGTGGCAATGATGAGGGTTTATGCACCATTCTCTTGGATATCCCCTGCCGAAAATTCAGCGCAGAGTAAGAAAAAAAAAGAGAAAAAGAGAGATTTCAAGAGTATTTGCGCGCATGCATGCATCCTTGAAACTCAAATGCTACAGTAGTCAACTAGTACTTACCCTAGAGCTTTAGCTTCAATATTCATGTTGAATTCCTTTGGCAATACATACACAGTAGAGGGAAAATATTCATCAGTAAATTTCAAATATATCTACACTAATTCCAATTTCCGAGCTGGAAATTAGTAAGAAAATCTCCAGAAAATCTGTATATGTAAATTGCATAGCCACACGCGGGAGCCTCAGGTTATAAGAACAAGTAAAAGGGCTCGTAGCGCTGTAACCTTCATGGATGGTGAGCAGCGATGGCAAGTGTGAAGGATGATTGGCGTGAAATAGGACCCCTGATGATAGGTGACAAGGCCGGTCGGAAAATCTGCCAATTTGGCCAGTTTTTGTCCGAACTGGGGTACCGGCCTATAAAAAATCGCGAAAAATCCAGGAAGATTTCCGAAGCATATTCTGCGTATCTATGAGCCTAACTCGTCCTTTTCCAATCCATTCACTGCGTCGGAAAAGAGGCTGTCTAGTGAGGTCGTCGATGGTGAGCATGGTGAATGTAACATGTGCTTCAACAAGGTAGTGGAAGGCAATATGTACTGTGTTGTACAGCAGTACGAGGGAGATGTGGGCCACCACTGCGTGTGGCAATGACAAGACCCAAAAGGAAAGGGGTGAGTGGCAAGAAGCGCTAAATGAGCGCTGTCAACTGTTCGGCACAACGGTACTGGCTTCTATCATGGAGATTAGAAAGGAAATCTTGAGAAAATTGTATATCTGAATTGAATAGCTATACACGGGAGCCTCACATTATAAGGTTAACTCCGTAAAGGGCCTCGTAACGTTGTTACCTTGAGAAATGGCGAGCAGCAGGTGTGAAGGATGATGACGTTGTTGAACAAGTGCGTTGCAGACCACGCGTTTTTGCGGCAAAAGCCGGTGACCGGTTATGGTGATCAAATGGCACCGGAAACCGGTACACCTATCGAGCACAGCCACACGCGGGAGCGTCAGATTATAAGAACGAGACCCTAAAGGGCCTCGTAATCTACTTCCTCGAAGACCTATTAAGGAAATAATGGGAGTGGAGTCACTGGACGAAAACTCAAATAGCCATATGCGGAATAAGGTCAGTGAGAGTCAGGGATTTCGCAGTGTGGAGTTCAGCCACCGCTATTGTGATTGGTAAGTAGCCTATTGTCCACCACATGCGAGGCCTATTGTTGTTCCGCCTGCGGCGGGTAAAATTTTGTCCGAATCCTGGTCGGCTTTCTGACCCTCCGGCCCCACTTTTTGTCCGAACTGGTGACCGGCCTCATCACCCATTATCAGGGGTCCTCGTCACCTTGGGTGGCAATGCATATTTGGAAAGATTTTTGGGCAAACATAAATGTTGAATTTATGCTCGGCGCCGGAGCTGCTCCATATGGTGGTTCGGCCTCAAACTGGTCCCATATGGAGTAGACCTGGGGGAGCAAAAATGGCAGTGAAAAATCCGAAATTTAAGTTCGCACAGAGATCTCTGGAAATATGCAATGTCGCCCAAGGTGCGTCAAATAGGTGTTGCAGACCATGCGTTTTGCGGCAAAAGCCGGTAACCGGTTATGGTGATCAGCTAGCACCGGAGACCGGTGGAGCTATCAAGCACAGCCACATGCGGGAGCGTCAGGTTATAAGAACTGTGACAGTTGCAGACTGAGAGAGGTACTCGACAGTTGACGGCAGTGATGATGTGTGTATCGACATCAAATGGTCTTTGAACCCAGTCTAGACCGAGTCTAGACGTTTCAGTTGTCAGGAAGGATAGAGACTGACCCTAAGGGCCTTGAGAACTAGTCCGAGGAAGCTGTGAACGACATCATGGGTCTTGACTGTGATTCCTGATGAGCACTTGATGAGCACCAACAAATAGGGGTGTGAGTTTGAACCTGTGGAAAAGATCTGGGAGGTCGCTACAACATAAATTAACTCAACCTAAAGGCCTTGTAATGCCTGCACCAGGTTCTCAACCTTTACAACATGTTTCAAAGAAATGGAAAGAGCATGAGAAAGATGGTAACTATATCCTGCCAAATAAGAGATCTAAAGTCAATCAGCTACAGTCTGAAAATGGTCCTCAGGGATTGATTTGGGACAGTCAAAACTTCAGTTGTGGTTATGATTCTATGTTCACCATTTTGGCTGATTTATGGGCATTTAATCCAGGGTTTTGGTCAAAGGAGTGGAGATCATCAAATAGATTTATCAGCACATTGTCTGCTGGCTTTCCAGATGTGTATGAAGCATTGAAGAACAAGGTGAGGGAGATGCTACACTTGTCCAATAGAAATGCTTACCCATATGGAGAGATGGTTGTTTCTCATGATGCTGTGGTTGTCGACAGAAAGGCCTTGCATTGATCTGAGGAAGCTGTGAACAACATCATGGGTCTTTGATGGGTCTCAACTGTGATTCCAGATGAGCACCTAATGAGTGCCAATGAACAAGGGTGGGAGTTTGAACCTGTGGAAAAGATCTGGGAGGTCGCTACAACATAAATTAACTCAGCCTAAAGGCCTTGTAACTAGTCCATCACCCCGGCAAAGCAAATACCCAAGCAGATGCCCTCTCTCACCTTCCCTCCCACCAAGTAACGGACCAAGAAGACAATTTGGAAATGACAGTACTCAGACCAGAGCACATTGTAAGGCTTGCTGCTCCTATGCTGGTCAACCCCCTAGAAGAACAGATTCGTTAGTGGCCTCCCACTTCACTTTGTGTCAGATCACAGTCCACAGTTCACAGCACAAGCCATGTGCTCTCTGTTAGACTGACTTGGGATCAAGTCAAGCCTTTCCTCAGGCAACTGACCCCAGATGAATGGACAGACAGAACAAGCCAACCAGGAAGTGGAGAAATATCTGCATCTCTACACCAACTATAGGCAGGATGATTGGGTGGAGCACCTTCCTATGGCCAAATTTGTTCTAAACTCCTGCACACACTCCGCACGTGGCATGGCACCTTTTGAGGTGACTTATGGCTACCTTCCTCTGTTCAACATACTGGTGGGCCAGCACACAGGGATCCTAGATGTAGAAGATCATCTCAAAGTCCTAAGACAGGTTCGAAGAGATGCAGGATCAGCTAAGCATCATATGAAGGAAGGGTACAAAAGAGGGAAACAGAAGGGACATCAGTTCAAGGCTGGGGACTATGTTTGGCAGAGTGCAGAGGACATTGACTTGAAACTTTCAAGTGACAAGTTGGGGGACCAGCAGTTGGGACCATACAATGATATGCCATACAAAATTCACGTATAGAAACACTATTTGGCAGTTAGAAAGCTGGTTCACCACTTCAATTGGAATATAAAGGACTGGAGTGTACAAGGTTTGCTGGGATAGGTAAGGCCTCATCATGATTCCATGGGTTACCAAGATCAGTAACAGCCTTATGGCCAGAAACTGTAAGCCATGAAAGGTCGTGAACTGTATTGGCAGCTCTGGCTTTGGCAGTACGACAGGTGGGGAAAACCATGATAAGCAGGTCTAGCACCATGTCCTGGACACAGTGTTGGAATTCTATATAATTAGCCACATATGCACCACTCACTTTCCACTTTACTCCATACTTACATAGCTACTTATATCATTACTCCAGACTGATCTCAGACATTACATGGTAGTATCCGCTTAGCACCACTTTGCTCTATTTACAGATTTGCTCAGCCACAGTAGTACATAGTATAAAAGCTTGTAAAATTAGATACAACATCATGCGATTGCAGTAAGCTGCAAGTACAATACAAACTATTCAACTCCATATTATGTGGCCTATGACCTCACTATGAATTGCTTTATTGTAATTCCTACACACAGTGCACCTAATCCAGAAAAGCTGACCCATTATGAAGGAGAGAATAGTCCAGGTTGCGCTGAGCATCGGAGGATGAACAATGCCACCAGACTAAGGAAAGAGAGAAAAACAGGGGACTCACAATGAAAGATAGATGCTCATCAGTAGCAGCAGCGAGTTCACCTTTGGGGTCACCCTTCTTGAGTGTCCTAAGGACATGGAGTGTGCGTTTGTGGAGAGCCCGAAGGACTTCAAGCTGAGTGTAAAATTCCCAACTGAGCGGATTAAGTGTGTGACCACTGTGAGAAGCATCAGTCAATGACTTCTGGTGGGGCACATGAGTATTTCTGGACAACCAGGACTTGTTGTTGTTAGGTTTGGAAGGCATTGGTGACAGTGAGTTTGATAAGAGGGAACAGTGAGCAAAGTGAGGAAAATGACAGGAAATATGGACTTAGACATTTTTGGCAGTCATCTTTATGTCATTCTCTCCATTCCAAGAATTCTTGCAAGATGGAGTGGCTCACCCCAGAACATGGGAAGAAGATTGACTAGTTTGGCAGTTTATGACATAGACCCTGGTCAAGAATAGCAGTGACTCAAACAGGTTCTCCTGTAGAGTGCTTCTTTTCCAGAATATCAAGCGTGGAAGAATGGGTATGCCTTAAAAAGGGTTGATGAAAGAAGTCAGTGGAAATCAGACATTGTGCCAGACACTGGCACTCCCAGATTTGGAAGCTACAATGACATAAGATTTGTCAGAGTTACCTGGACTGTGTGAACCTGCCTAAATGAGTAGTACCAAAGAGATATGCATTTGGCAGGATTACCAATAAAAGCCATTGACTGAGGACAGTTAAGATCTTTAGTTGGGGGGAGATGATATGCCATACAAAATTCGTGTATAGAAACACTATTTGGTGGTTAGAAAGCTGGTTCACCACTTCAATTGGAATATAAAGGACTAGAGTGAGTCCTGAACTGCTAGTTAAAATGCTAGTGGACTAGGTGTACACACCAGTATAATAAAGCTAAGTACTTATGAATAGGATATGCTTATTCTAAGTGCTATGGTTGAGTGTACAGTGCTTCAGTTATAGTAGCAGATCCACCCAATATACTATACAAAGTTCCATAAAGACTTTGTAACAATCCCTACTATAATGTGTTTAGTACCACCAGTGCAACTCAAGGGAAAGTGAAGCCCCTATTCATGGGCAAGGCATGCATTGGCTATACAACCCAGACTCTAGCGCTAAACAATCACTGGTTGAGAATTGTGCCATAATCAGAGAAATTGGAGGAAAACCCTAGTAACTGACTATGTCCAAACTAGCAGTATAACAATCAATACCTCACTTATAAGCAAAACAGAAAGAATAGTCTTTTGAAAGACAGCAAGGATAGATATGTACAAGTTCCTAGAAAGCTCAGCTTCCATATGGTACTAAAGGGATGGACTAGTGGTGAAGGAATGAAACCCATAGTTCATTATTGCCAGTACACAATCTAAGGAATGAGTCATAATGAGAAAGCCCCAAAAGGGTAAAGATATTTCCGAATGCAGCAGTAAGATTGGCAAGATGTGTGCCTGATGACTGAGGCATTCTCGTTGTTACAAGTATGACCTTATAGAGAGCAGGACTCATCTAAAAGAGAACTATGCCACTAACTGGCAGTATACTAGAAACAAAGTCTATGAACACCAAGTCTATAGTAGTGCCAGAAAAACATAAGAGGAGGAATAAGCAAAGACTACACAAACCTATAGTGACGAATTGGCAGGAAAGGAATGTGAGTCATAAGAGTGGAGCCCACCATGGATAGTGGAGCTATGTGAGTCAGAATGACCATGGCCACCTTAGTCAAGAGGATGAAGCAAAGGGAACATAGATAATATTCTACATTTCCTAGATACCCTAATTAGTAGTACTGATGAGTATGGACTGGCAGTTAGTCGGATATTTCTTTTTTTCTTATGTACCTTTTAGTGGACATTAAAAAGAAATGTAGGACTGTATAGTAGTGGCTGTGAGTAGTATAACAGGACTAGGTATTTCTCATAGTTACTCAAGCCATGTACTGTAGAGTATTGGTCATCTCACTAGCACAAGTTGTAAAGACTGCAAAACACGGACTACGCTTCTACCAAATCTACCTCACTCGCATTGAGTATAAACATAGTGTGTGGATCAATAGTGTTGAATCAAATTTGTTGGTTTTATGTGTTACCTTTTTGTGTGTGTCCTTGGCACTGCAGGCATAAGTAGCTCTTTTCAATGAGAAGAGCCTGAGAATATTGTGAGAAGATTTGAAATAATCTCAAAATCTTCCTGGCCCTGTACTCAATGAGAAGAGTCTGAGATTATAACGAGAAGATCAAGCGTAATCCTAAGGAATCCTGGCAAATCCCACTGGCCATGTGATAGCCATGTGGCAGCTTTGTATAAATCAATCAATTCCCAAGTGCTGCAAGGCAACCAATGCCAGGAAAAACTTTTCTTTTTCAAAAATTAGACTGGGGTAAAGTGCCATCGCTTCGTGTGGCAAGCTACAAGGCCTTCGGGATTTCAGCAGCACATATTAGTGTACAGTTTTCAAGAGGCAACATAGTACATGTAAGTAAATGCTGTTATAACAGTGGAAGAAATCAGTACAAGCACCTTGACCACTGGTGGAGGAACCCAGACATGAGGAGGAGGAAGCAGCGTTGGACATGTGACTCGTGGCAGCATATCAATGTCTGGAAGTCAATTGAATTGACGGTTGACATTGGGCCTGGGAGCAACTGGCAACCGAGTTGGTTACGCGGCAATGTCCATTTGCGACCATTGAGTTATAATCTCTAGCTTCGAACTTGCAAGTTCGAACAGCAAATAGCACCATAGTAGAACCAGACAATACAAGTACAAATTCAATGTTTATTTATGTTCAATACAACTTGAAGTTTCAGTAATTAACCAACAAATCTTCATTCGTTCCATCCATATCAATAAGTCCACCCTCATCTCCAACATTTTCCGCCTCCAAAAGTTCATATAATGCCATCTCTTCACTGTTTGCTTCCTTTGACCGACATAAGTACATATTGATCCATCGCTGATCTGAAAAATCGAAAAGTTCACGTATAGGAATTCCTCTAGTGGTAGAAAGGAAGTGGAAGTACTGAAGGTTGGACTCGAAGGTATAACTGGATTATTATCTTCATCATCTTCAGCAGCTGCAGCAACATTTCTCTCCATCATAGAGCGAAACGAGGAGGCTGTGTCTGATGAAGATGTATCTGACTGCACACCTACCAGAAAGAACTTTGAGAAAATTATGATTGCAGCTTATGCATACTAAGATTCACTTACCTGTGTCAGAATAAGTATTGGAAGGTGGCTCAGGAGTCAAGGCTTCTTGGAGCTGTGATTGTTGTGCCTCATACTCCGCAGCTGCTCTTGTACCCCGTGCCTCGAATCTCCGCTTCAACCATGTACTTGCTGCTGATTGTAGATGCTTGTCCCTGATGTGCATCTTGAGCTCGGTCAAGTCAGTGAGTGTTTGCTTGCCAAGCCGATTGCGCAGCTTCGTGAGCGTATTGCCAAAAACACTGAAGAGCTGCTCACAAGAAGCAGAATTGGCTGAGATACTCAAGATGCGAAGAGTGAGGCAGAGAAACTGAGGATCAGGTTTGCCAACAAATAAAAAGCCCCTGAAGATTTGAATAGGGATAGATTACAACTTTTGTCAGAAATGTCCTGCAAAGAATCACAACCACATACATTTGCCTCTGCATTTCCAAGCTCAAGCTGTATCCGACTTTGGATATTGATGAAGAATCCGCGGCTATGAAGATAATCATCTAAATGATTAGAAAATTCGAAGTCAAGGGGTTCCTGAGGGTAAAAGCGCCACCACAGCCATGTGAGTATGTCCTGGATGCCAGCAAGACGGAACAGTGTGTTACAAAAGATGGGATTGAGCAATACTGCTGCCACAAAGATTTCCTGATCAGTCTTGTGCCACCGTGACTCGAGGCTTGCAACGATCGCATTGCATCCACACGTATCTGCCACATCCATATGCGAAAATTGATAGAAAAGACAACCAAACGTCAAGAGCACCTGATCGAGGCGACAGTGTGCAGCTTGGATTACATTTGCAGCAATTGCTAATGGCTCAAGATGTTGTATAATACTGCAAAATTCATAAATTTTCAGATAATGACTTATAAGTAGAATAGTAAATCTAACCACTGTAATGCCTCCCAAAAATACTGATTCTTAATTACCTCCATCATTTCCTGTGCCTTTCTCTGAGCTGCCACATTTCCTGTCTTCATTATTTGTTTCCTCTCCTCGGGCTCTCCTTCATCATGATGCACAAGCTGGAGAAGTTTTGGACGAAGCTCAACCAGACGCACAAAAGCCTGATAATGCACAGTCCAACGTGTTAGGACTGCACGTATAACAGTCTTTCCTTGCAGGTGTGCTAGAATGAGTGATTTGCTGCGAAGCCAGGTGATCAGCTCAGTGGTGCTGTCAGTGAATTGGAGATCTTGCGCCTTTGATTTTGAGAAATAATCTCTGACGACAAGATTGACCTGATCAGATGGCATCAAGACACCAAAAAGGAGTGAACAGCATAGATAAATACCTGATGGGCAAAGCAGTCAAGCACTGCTAGCTCAGGATACTTCTTGGCTAGTAGCCAACATGCCTTACGTGACTCGCCAGATGCGTCTGAAACAAATCCCACAAGTTGAGCCCCCCAACCTTGCGTGACCTTCTCATAACACTTCTCGATGAGCTTTAAAAATTCCTCCACTGTCTTACGATCCTTGCTTGTATCAAAAACATCTACAGTGTATATCTTGACAAGTTTGAGTAAGTATAACAAAATCAAAACTTTGTCCCACTTACCTTCGTGTCTGTTGATGCCATAAAGGCCATGAGATGCATATGATTCAGGCCTGTCCATCTGTCAGCCTGAAGTGTAACTTCACGACCCGACAGCGATGTGGCTACATTCATTCTGACCTGGAAGAATAAGTAAAAGTTGAGTATGACCACATAAACAAATCAGTTATTCTAATGGAAATACCTGTTTGATCACATTGGGAAGAACATGACGAGACAGAGTTTTCCAGCTGACAGGCTTTGCACCAGGGATGAATTCATAGACAAAGGCATCGAACTCAAGATTATCGACCCAAGATAGGGGAAGACCAGCAGATGCTGTGATATGTATCAGCAGTTCTTCAAAGCGACGTTGTTGATCATCACTCCAGCCTAGGTTGTAGCTGTCTGAGATGCTGGCAATTATGGGTTTGGCTAGAAAGGGAGTCTGATGGGGCAAGACTATCACTGATGTTCGAAATTGTGTCATCTGGAGGTAGCTGTTGATTGTATTCAGATGTAATAGGGGCAATCAGGAGTGAATTCAAGTCAACAACACTGGGATGAGAGAAAGATGCATGAGAAGGGGGGCGGGAAGCTCCAACAACATGAGAAGGTGCATTTGCTGATCTCCTCCTTGGAGATGTCCTTGGCTGAGCACTCGGGTGTGGTTGGGTGGCATTCTTTGTGTTGGCCATATTCTGTGTCTCCTGAGTTTGATATTCGCATACTTTGAAGTGATTAAGCATGGTGGAGTTTGCTGAACAAAGGATAGTCTGTCCTCTAGTGTTCCCACTAACAACTGGTCAAGCCCAAACTGTACAGAAATATAAGTAATTTTAAAAAATGAGAAAGATATTGCAGACGTACTTTCAGCCTCAGTCTGTTGTGCAGTCCTCGCAACCTCCATCTGCCCACTCTCAACTCTCTCTGCATCTTGCGAAGCAATAACAGCAATCTCTGCCTTCAAACATTCAATGCAAAAGATCTTCAGATGTTGGGAGTCCTTTCCTCGAACATCAGGGTTATAGATACCTGATTTGTCACCAGTTTCTCAGCGTTCCCAGCTTGGGTGATCTTTGAAAAAAGAGCGCTCCCAGCTACGAGCTGAGGTGATTGTAGCCTTTCTATGAGACATGAAGAGGTGATGATATAACTTGTACAAGTTCTACTAAAAATGAACATGCACACAAAAATACCTGGTAGCTCCCATGATTCCTCAACAATCTTCACAAGAAGAAATAGCAAACCAGTCAAAGGCTGGATAAAAAAGTTGATTTACATGCTGCCTGGAAACCCTCATACTTAAACCAGTCAAAAGGCTGGACAATGCATACTTTCTGAGGGTTGCGGACCTCTGCAACACTGTCATTGGTGTCTACATATAGGAACAATACACGAATTATAAATATCGAAGTACATACCATTCATACTAGTGGAAGACGGAGGATAGGTCTGATAGGAGGGTCTCACTGTGCATTGGCCCTTGATACTTGCCGACTGTCAGGGTGTTGCAAATAACTGAAGGTCAACCATCAATGGTCATTTGACAATCAAAACTGTCATTGACCAAAGTCAAATCACTTGATTTTGACATTGATCAGCTGCTGGGAGGAATCGATGCTGCCTTAGTTATGTGGTCCGACGAAGCCGTGAACAACGTCATGGTGGTCTCAACCATGAGCGCTTGACGAGCGCCAAAAAACAGGGGTGGGAGTTTGAACCCGTGGAAAAGATCTGGGAGGTCGCTCTGTGACATAAATTAATGAAGCCTAAAGGCCTCGTAACTTGGCCATCATGTTAGCAAGCAAGAGTATGGCTTTGTGGTTTAGTGGTTTCAGTGTCTCATTTGCTTACCTAAATTTTTGAGTTCACTCTGACAAGAGTTCAATCCTTTCTCAGAACATTGTCTTTTTGCACTATCTCAACTTAGCTGGCCACTAAAAGACTTTTTTCATATATGCAGTCCATAGTAAATAATTCCAGAGACATTCAGATGATTGTACACAGTCAATGCTTGATAGGTATTTACAATATCACTGCTATTGTTTTCAGCTTAAATTCTATCATCCCCAATAGTTTTTCTGAGGGTTCCTGACCATCTAATGGAATAGAATCTAGATTTATAAAAGATGTATGCTCTGGGAGAAATGGGAATGTTTTTTTCTGAGTTGACTAGAATTTAGATTGAGCAAGATCCTTCAGTATCAGACAGAAATCTAGACATACTGGTACTTTGATCAGTTTCAGAATTTGCAGTGTCATTGACCTGAGTAGATGGTGTGTCTCTGAGAGAGTCTAGTCTAGTTTTATAATTAATTGAACATACTAAGTCTTCTTAGAGCTGAAATATGAATACTTTTTGAGCATTATCTGTAAACTATTGTACAAGGTTAATATATGCTAACTCGTTCTTAAATACATTCAAAAAGAACATTGGACAAGTATCCATAACATTCTTGAATGTCCAATCAGGCAGAACAGTCCCTCCCCACTTGGGTAATAAGTGCATGCTGCATTGAATCATCTGAACCAGAAGTATTGATGCTGTTGGAAGCCCCATTCAAACCTGCACATTCTTCTTGACCTGATACAGCTGTGAATAAGGATCTGGACTGGCAGGAAATTTTGTGAACCATTCAATGTAGGCAAGATGCTTTGGTGGATGCTTCAGAGAGCTGAAGAGCAAGTCGAGCTTATCTTCTGGTAGTGTGAAAATGATGCATACTCTACCAATGTGCATTCCTATAAAAAGCGAAGTTGTGAGCATAAGTGTAGAATGGCATATCTAATCACATCTTACCTTGCAATGTATTTGGGTTCCTTGATGAAGCTGCATTGTCATACTTGATCAGTGCAGTATCAAACTAGGAGTACTTCACCACCTGGTTATGCTTATTGTATTGACAAGGATGAGCCATGATAGAGTCCAAAGTCTCATTCCCATACAGATCATAGTTAATGAACTTGATCTGATGATGAACATGTACACTTCAGAATGGAAGTGTAACTGATGACCAGCTGCTGTTCAGATCACAGATAGATAGGCCAGGGTTTTCAAATAATAAAACGAATTTTCATAGAGCTGACTGAATGTTAATCATTCCATATCCCCAATCACTAGTGTCCTCAAGCTTGAAGAAATGAAACTGAGGAGACAGTTAAGTTCCTCATCATCTTCTGCTCAAAGGCACACTTCATATCAAGGAGTGTATGCTTTGCACCCAGAACGTCAAACCAAATGGAAACTGGAATCAAAAGAAGGTTCTGGATGGACACTGGCAAGCTGGAATTGGCTTGGGATATCTCTCATTTGACTCTCCAAAACCAGATAGTTGCTGTGGTACAAGATCTTCGCCCGCTGCTTCCAGCCATTTTGTCATCTGAGAATAATCATCTTTATGGTTGGTTGGTATGCATCCTTTGTGAAGTCAATATGCAAGTGTTCAGTCATTTTGGTGTTGTAATTGTTGCATGTGCCATACAACTTGATGGAGCAAACATAGTGACACATAGCATGAAGCTTTGGGAAGTTAAAATGTTTCCCTAGCTCCCAGCTCAATGAAAATATGCTTGTGATTGTGGAAGTCCTTGAGAGATTCTTTAAGTGATGCAAGGGTGTTTTGGAATGAATGGGAAGTTGGCAATGTATAGGAAAAGTATGTGAGATTGATGTGCTGAAAGAGAAGGGATGTCAATGACAAGACCCAGAAGAAAAGAGCATATTTGTTTATGCTCAGCTCCACTGACCCAAGACAATGAAGAGATGCCTTTGTGAAATAGGCACATGCCATGGTTTGGAGGCAGATGATGTACACAGGTGTCCATTTCACCAGCACCACAGATCTTGCTCAGCCATGAAATAAGGTGCTTCATGACTAGGGCTCCTAGGAGATTGGATGATCTGATGGTCATCCAGCAATGGGCCCTCAGATGTGGATGGCAGATGGGCTTGAGGTGTTCACCTCATCTGCCGAAGATCATTGTCGGATGCATAAATGGTGTGGAAGTGACTGTACTTTCCTTTATGGGCAGTTCTCGGGTGTTCCCAAGGTACTCTACAGTTATCAATATTGACAGAAGTATCATTCAACTAGGGCTCCTAGCAGATTGGATGCTGTTTGGATGCAGATCCATCTGCTCGGATGAGTCGTTCAAGAGTGCCAATCTGCATTGGCAGATGGGTGGCTGAAGGTGGTTGATGTAGTAAGAAAAAGGTGGTTTAAGTATCTCTAAGTACAAGTACAATGTAATATCTGTAAAAATATTGAGCTACTCACAACTGACACAGAGTATTACGACAGGAATGGCATTGGCCTCTTTGCCAATGAGTTTTCCCATGCAATTGCAATGTCGAGCAAAGAATTGAGAACAATTCTAATGTGCTGTAAATGATTTCTGTAAATATTGGTGAGTCTTTGCAACTATACAGTACCTCGGGAAAGCCCAAGATTGACCTAAATTGGCAACTCCATCACATTCTCACATACTTCAACCATTCCAACGATGAACTACGGATGGACAGATGGTATCCACCAGATAGTGCACCTCCAGACGTCCATCCACCATCCGAATCTGAGGCCTCATCGTCGGATAGGCACTAGATCATCCAATCTGCTAGGAGCCCTACATTCAACACCTTTTGACATGGTAGACTTGTGCTAGATTGTAGTAGATTTCTTTCTCGACACCACTCTGTCTGGGCTCAGCATGAGAAAGTAAATACTTTGCAGCAGTGCAACCACTTATTAACACTGGTTGCTGAAATGTATGCCAGCAACTCATACAAGACTGTACAATTTACAGTGGCCAAAAAAATTGTCCACATGTTTGGCACTTTTGGAAAGATTGCTGATTTAAGAGCTATTGAGCAGAAATCTCAAAATATGGCTGGTGGTAGCAAGAAAGCCTTTGATTAGAGCTACAATAATCTGTCTATTTTGTCTTATTTGGCCACATATCTGTGGAGTTATGATTGATTTAAAATTGTATGTCATTTGGACATTTTTTGAGTTGCCACTTCAAAATCATTATTGCAATAACCTGATGTGTTATACATGATGTCATGGGTGGAGCTGTACAGTAATGTGATGTATACACCATAATGATGTCATAGCTGCCAGCTGGTGCATACATAGCAACATACAGATGCTCTACAGCTTCTATGAAAATCATGGGGTCCCTCATATCAGCCCAGAAAGACAATCTCTACTCTCTCCTCCAAACTGCCCCTCCCTCTATCAAAATTTCAGCTCAGACTGAAGTATGAAAGCAGAGTGTTGCTTTTATAGGTAGAGAGACATGTTCTGATAAAGGAAACCATTGGATATAGCACTTTAGAAAATTAATACCAGCTGAAAAATGGCCACCTCTGGATCAACTCCCATATTATTAATGCTTTCCAGGATTTTGTTACTTAAGATGGTCATATAGTGTTTGCAATCTATCTTCCCCTTCATCTGGACCATTTTTACTGCTTACTGTTGCCCCATACCTACCCCATCATGTCATTTTCTCTCTCAAATGTCATCATTTCTGTCACATCTTGCTGTACCATGAATTTATCTCTCTTTTCTCACACATGCTGGGGCATATTTGCCCCAAAATAATTGGTTTTGGTCTTATCTGAGAAAATAACCCACTTCTAGCCTTCTACAGCCCGGTCTTTTTACATCTGTGCAAACTTCAAGTGAGCCTTGCTGCAAGTCACTGTAAGTTTGCACTTGTTCTGTGTTTTGGAGATCACCACAAGACGTTTTCAGGAATGTTTTGGCTGTTATAGATTAGGACAGGTTGTCCAAGAAGCCTTGATGTTTCAGGCCACTTGTGTAGCAATCTGGCTTTACCAGAATGGATTTTTTTCCAATCTAACCTCTTCACAAGTAGTAGAGAGCCTCCTAGGACACCCTGCTGTATTGTTCTCATTGTCTGTATTTGTCTTTTAAGTCACAAAAGTCACTCTTGGCTTCCATACTCCAGTCTGAGCTGCAATTTTTGCAGATGGAGAGGCAGTTAAGAGGAGTGAGTAGAGATTGTCTTTCTGGGCTGATATGAGGGACCCCATGATTTTCATAGAGGCTGTAGAGCATCTGTATGTTGCTATGTATGCTCCAGCTGACAGCTATGACATCATTGTAGTTTATACATTACATTACTGTACAGCTCCACCCATGACATCATGTATAACACATCAGGTTATTGCAATAATGATTTTGAAGTGGCAACTCAAAAAATTGTCCAAATGACATACAATTTTAAATCAATCATAACTCCACAGATATGTGGCCAAATAAGACAAAACAGACAGATTATTGTAACTCTAATCAAAGGCTTTCTTGCTAGCACCAGCCATGTTTTGAGATTTCTGCTCAATAGCTCTTAAATCAGCAATCTTTCCAAAAGTGCCAAACATGTGGACAATTTTTTTGGCCACTGTAAGTATATTACTTGTAAGTAGTAAATACAAAGAAAAAACCTGAAAAAAAGTGTGCAGGAAGAGGTTTTCAGTGTATGTACCAACCATCTGCCAATCATCCAGTCATCCAAACAGATGCCATCCACTGATGCAGATTGGGAAAATTTTGCCACTCATCCAAGTGGATGGATCTGTATCCAATCCTCATCCAATCTGCTAGAAGTCCTATTCATGACTCCTTGATACAGCTGATGCAAAAGATCAGGAGTAATAGAGCAAAAAATGTCAGTGTAGGAAAGTCTTCCCAAAAAGGGTGTTGGATGGGCTTGATATTTACCTCGAGGCATTTCTGAGCCCAGACATTGGAACTGATGGCCTTCTCTGGATCATGATATGATGCACTTTGTGGAAAATTGCCCAAAGAATTCTTCCTAATGCAGCACTGAGGACAGTCACCATAATAACCACAGGTGACAAGCATTTGCTCAGGATAATCTCCAATGTACATGGTCAAGATAGGATGGCATCTGTGTGATATCCCATCTCAACTTGTCATTTTCACCCCTTCTTTCCCAGCGTTCTTCAACAGTGCAACTAAATGAGACATGCAGGAATGAAAGAGGTTTGCGATTATACGTCTTTGGGCAGCTTTATTTGTGGTATTTGTTAGGCAAGTTGAAGGTAGATATGCAAGAAACATTTGACTGTGTTGAGAGAGCTTGTGGCGAATTTCCTTAGGTAGGTTCATCCACCGCCACCATCTAAGATAAATTTCTCAGCTGCCATTTCTTCCAACGTCAATGTCACTACCACATCCAATTCTGACCTCACTTCCTCATCCATCAACAATGCTTCTACAGAGATTTCCACTCTTCCCATCAACAATGCCAATACTGATACCGTCACTTCCACAAAGGGTCTGGAGGAGGAGCTATATGTTATCTCCAGGGAGGCAGTTTGCTGGCACCATCCAAGAGAGTGTGAGTTCTGGCCAAACTTATGTCTCTCTCTCAGAGAATGGGCCGTTAATAGGTGGTTTTTGTAATTAAGTGCTAGGAACTACACCCAAACACAAAACCATATACAAATGTAAATGAGACAAGTGTTCTGAGTAGTCAGAGTACTCAAACTCCCAGTTTACTTGTACTATAAGTACTTTTGATTGGGGTTTTTCAATGAATTTAGCGCTTAGCATGCGACACAATAAACACAAGTTTAACACCAAGGGGATCAACGAGTCCCAAATCAAACACTTAATAGACCAAAAGATCAACACAAAGATCACAGTTATAACCTCAAAATGTTCAATCAATTTGAACTCTATTATCTCCAACACACTGTTTATACTTGTAGAGAGTGCAGTTAAGTTTGTTTAGAAGCTTGAGTCCGTGTTTGATGTCCTCTACTATTGCTAGCAAGATCCAATACTCTACAGTACGTGGCTTGGGTAGCTACTCGTAATATCTGGTCCTTTTATACTACTCACAGCTACAACTATACAGTTACCTATTTCTTTTTGAGGTCCGCTAAAAGGTATGTAGAGAAAATACAAAACAAATTGAAAAGTCCACTAGCAAGTTCTACCTATTTCCTCGTAAGTAAAGACTTGCTTATTAGGGTACACAGAAACTGTTCAATATTATCTAAATATTCGTCTTTGTAAGCCATCTGGTGTTTTCGTGTACCGTCCTGGTTAGCAAGCATCACATTTATCATACGTGTCCTTATGCTAGGGGTGTAGGTTTTTCTTGTAGTTTCTTTATTCCATTCAGTTTTCCTTTCCCTTTTCTCTGATCTTGCTTTATTCGTGTTCTATGTATTGCCAACAGTCTACTACTGAGTCCTACATATGAGTCCAGCTCTTCTGCAGTCCCGTTTGCATACTTATTCCCCCTTCAATGCTTTCAACACCTAGCTAGACAATTACGGAGAGATTTATCCTTATCCAGAAATAATGTTACCCATTTGGGTTGTATTCTGATCGTTCAGATGTACTGCAACTTAGCGCTTCTGTCCCTTATATCTCTATGTAGAGACGTCCATTCACTATCCCCTCTGTACCAATGGATAGCTGAACTCTCTGGGATCCCATACATATATACTTTGTCCTACTTTTGTCCACTTGTACCTTTTACAGATACTTAAGATTCCCTCAAAGCCATCTTAGTACTATGGGATTTACCGATACATAGATCTAGACCTAGCGTGCTTGTCCACATGTCCAATCTTAGCGCTGCCTTCTCAGATCGACCTTTCAGCCAAGGATTGTGCTGCTTACGCATTCCTATGCCTGTGAATAGGGGCTATCCCACACTTCACTGCCCCTTTGGATCACACTAGTGGTACTAGTCGTTATGATAGGATTCGAAAGCCTTTGTAGGCTATCTTTATTATTCGGTGGGTCTGCTATCATAACTCCAACTCATACATATCTATCATAGTACTTAGAATGAGTTGTTTCTCCATCCATAAGCACTTAATATTATTGTACCATTGTTCTCTAGTCCTGCTAGGTATTAACTAGCAGTTCAGGGCTCACCCTAGTCCTCTTATTCCCTTGAAGAACATCAAAGACTGATATTATGGACCAAAATCAAAGTGTGTATACGGCGATTTTGTACGGTGTATCACTGTTACCTGGATGCAGTGCCGGAGATGGAGGAGTGGGTGGGTCAGTTTGAGGGTCTGGTAGACATCTATCTCCAGATAGAGCATAGCTACCAGTATCATGAGAACAATGGAGTGCTTTGGTAAAAGATGGAATGGGCTGGGATTCAGGAATGGGAACTGAGGTTAATGGCTTGGGGCATGGTAGGAAGACTTTGGGACATTCGAGAAGGGTGAGACAGACTTTGCTCCCTTGGACATGATGTCAGGCAAGCACAGCCTGTTCAAGTTTTTGGTGGGTTTAATGTAGGGCTCAGGACAGGTACATGTAATTGGCAGGTACAGGTATCTGACACAGCCACACCTGCTGGATATGGATACTCCCAGACATGGGTTTAAGTTTGAGAAGACTTAATACCTGTGAATTTTTCTATCTAAACTTCTAAATAATATTAATATAGTGTACCTATCATAAATACATACTACTGACTGTGCTTTGCAGTGTCTTTGAAGCCAGAAACATGCGAGAGTAAGTGCCACATCCAAATACGGATGCTGCCACATAGCGTTCCCATGGCCAAACTGTGGCTGAAATTGCAGGAAGTCGAAAATTCATCTAAAAAAGCAGCAAAACACTTGCTCAAAAAATATTTTAGAAAGTAATCATCATACACTAATCCATATATAGCTTCTACAAAAAGTACAGAGCACTAATTTTGCGAAATACCTGCAGAAAACCTGCAGATATCATGTATCCACAGGTACCTGCGGGTCGGATACTCCAGATTATGGGTTACCCGAAGTCAATGACCTGCTGGATACAAGTTTGACTTTTGGAAACACAATTACTCATGGGTCCGGATATGGGTTACCTGCAGGTATACCTGTGCTGAGCCCTAGTTTAATGCTGTGTCTTACCATGATTCTCAGAGACCCAGATGAGGACAACTTCAATCAACACAATCCCAATCAGAACTTTGCACTTGCTGAATGGGTGGACCTCATGATAACTCCCAAGGAAACTCTTGAACACGTCTACAAGAATGCCAAGTTCAAGAACCCACCCAAGAAATGGAAGGCTGCTCAGATGGAGGAAAGTGGACCAGATCAGAGAATTACTCGTCGTCGGGCTGCTGAGATTGAGGAGATGGAAGTGAGTAAGAAGAGGGGCAAGAAAGGAGAGAAAAAGACAGGAGGGAGAAGAACATTCAAGCCCAAAGGGAAGTGATCATGGCTGGTCATTCTGTTGTGGGCGTCATGGACTTTCTTTTGTATGCACACTGTATCTATGTGTTAGTTGACTTGTATTTATTTGTGGACTTGTATATAAAAGGTTGATATAGCTAACTGGTATACAGTCAGATATCTCATAATGCATAGGGTTTGTTCCAGAAAATCCTTATGCATTTCGACATTTATGCATTATGAGATATGATTTGGGGGGGAAAGGCCATTTTGTTCTGCCAAAACCTTATGCATTATGACATTTATGCAGTATGAGATAATGCATTATGAGATGTCCGACTGTATATATATGGGCACATAGTATGAAAGCTCAAAGAGTAGCTGTGAACTGTATGAGACAGTGACTTGTGTCCCAGTATTGTAGTGGACTTCATACATGACAAGAATATTACAGCAATTATAGTACATAAGTAAATAGCCGTATTGAAATACTGGATTGCAAAGTTTTTACAAGTCTCACAACCTGGCATAGTATGAAAGCTCAAACAGTGACCATGAAATGAACGAGACAGTGACACCAGTATTGTAGTGGGACCTCATACATACTTTGAGCAATTATAGAATGATTGTAAGTTCTGACAATAGCTGATACTGGACTGGAAAATTTTTACAAGTCCCATGTTGTCTGTGTGAGACTGTAATTCCTGCCCAAACTCCAACCTGAGTACAGCAATTGATTATGCTAATTAGTGGGCTGTAAGATTGATATGAGCAATGACCTCAATGCAATACATCGTGGGCAGCAAACCATATTTGGGACATTGAAAAACACGAACTTAAATTACCAGTTTTTCAAAGCAGCTTTTGCTCCCTGGGCCTACTCCATATGGGACCGATTTGAGGCTGATATTCCATATGGAGTATGCCTGGGGCTGAGCAAAAATCCGTCATTTAAGTTTAAGATTTTTCCAAGCTCCAAATATGCATCGCCATCCGCAGTGACAACTATATTGAGATACAGGTTGAGGGAATCAAACCTGTGGTCAAGTCCCCATGCCCATGTGATAATCAGTTATTAAATATGCACCTACAGATGTAAGCAGTGTAGCTCCATAAGGATGCATTGTGCATACATCATTGTATGTATCTCCGAATCCTACACTTGGCTTACTGTAAGCGAGATCTGCTCAACCAATGCAAAGGAAGTTAAGAGAGAGTTCCTCAAGTGATATGTAAGCTGGAAAATAGCACCATGCCACCCCATGCCACCCTTGCCACTAGATGCCGATGCCCTGCCATATTATGTTCAATTAATTATAAAACTAGACTCTCTCAGAGACACACCATCTACTCAGGTCAATGACACTGCAAATTCTGAAACTGATCAAAGTACCAGTATGTCTAGATTTCTGTCTGATACTGAAGGATCTTGCTCAATCTAGAATTCTAGTCAACTCAGAAAAAACATTCCCATTTCTCCCAGAGCATACATCATTTATAAATCTAGATTCTATTCCATTAGATGGTCAGGAAACCTCAGAAAAACTATTGAGGATGATAGAATTTAAGCTGACAACTATAGCAGTGATATTGTAAATACTTATCAAGTATTGACTGTGTACAATCATCTAAATGTCTCTGGAATTATTTACTATGGACTGTATATATGAAAAAAGTCTTTTAGTGGCTAGCTAAGTTAGCCATGCTCTTGCTTGCTAACATGATGGCCAAGTCTAATTTTTGAAAAAGAAAAGTTTTCCCAGGCATTGGTTGCTTTGCGGCACTTGCGAATTGATTTATACAAAGCCGCCAGTGGGATTTGCCAGGATTCCTTAGGATTACACTTGATCTTCTCATTATAATCTCAGACTCTTCTCACTGATGCTTTTTTTAGTGGATTCCAAATCTTCTCACAATATTCTCAGGCTCTTCTCATTGAAAAGAGCTACTTATGCCTGCAGTGTGGACTTGTGGAACTGGTTATTAAGGCATTTGGGCCTACAAATTGTGAATTGAAACTATTGGTTATACCTTTGTGGACATTGTTATAGTCTTTGTGTGTGTTGAACTTGTGTGCATTCATGCAAAAACCTACCAAAACCCCCAAAAGTCCTTGTAGTACAAGTGAACTGTTGAGTATTCTGACTACTCAGAATGCTCGCACTTTATAATTTTTATAAAAGTCTTTAACTTTGTGTTTGTTCTACACTTACACAAAAGACACCTATTAATGAGATTGTGGAAAAGGTTGGAGATCTAGACTATTGGTTAGACCTCCCTGAATCTCTTAATCATCTACACCCAGTATTCCACATTGACAAACTCTACCCCTACAAGGGTAATTTGGTGAATGGGCTCTTACCTGAGGAGCCAGAGCCAGTATACCTTGAGGGGGAGGATAAGCCCAAGTATGAAGTGGACACCATTCTGGATAGCAGGATATGATGGAGGTGACTGGAATACTTTGTCAAGTGGAAAGGGTACAACAACAGTCACAACTCATGGGAGCCAGTTGCAAACCTCAAAATGCGAAGCACAAGATCACAGCATTCCACAAGAAGTACCCAGAGGCAACAAAGATTTAGGATTCATCGAGGACAATGAAGTGTAGGAGGGGGGTAATGTCATGACATCTATATTTGGTACTATTTATTTCTTCTTGTCTCTGTATCCTCGGACCTTTACACCATATGACTCTTGTTCCACATGCTACGCTCCAATACAGCTTCTTTTACAGCTTCCTTTACAGCTTTGGTTACAGCTTCCTCTACACCTTTACTTTTACATATATACAGTGGGTCAAAAAATTGTCCACATGTTTCGCATTTTTGGAAAGATTGCCAATTTAAGCAATACTGAGTAGAGATATTAAAATGTGGTCAGTGATGGGCAGAAAGCCCTTGATAATCGCTACAATATTCTGTCTGTTTTGTCTTATTTGGCTTAAAACTCATCGAGATATGACTGATTTAAAATGGTATGTCATTTGGACAATTTTTTGACATGCAAGTGAAAATACAGAAAGTGCTAGCTCAGTACTTCGTATGCCCTCCTTTGGCCTTCAACACAGCCTCAATCCTTCTAGGCATGCTCCTGATCAATTTCTGACAATCTTCTTCTGTGATTTCATCCCACTTTTCAGCTGCTCTGTCCCATATTTCCCAAACTCCAGAGGGTGCTGTGTCATATCCATTGAGCTTGTGTTTGAGGGTTGTCCAGAGGTGTTCAATGGGGTTCAGGTCAGGAGATTGAGCAGGCCAGCTCATGCAATGGATGTTGTTGTCTTCAAACCACTTGGTGGCCAGTTTTGACTTGTGTTTAGGATCATTGTCTTGCTGAAAAATGGCCACCTCTGGATCAACACCCAAAATATCCATGCTCTCCAGAAGGTTGTTCTCCAAAATGTCCACATACTGCTCTGCATTCATCCTGCCCTCCACCTCTGCCATGTTTCCAACTCCTTCCCACCCCATACATCCCCACACCATGATATTTCCTCCTCCAAATTTGACTGTTTCCACCACATTTCTCTCTCCCAAGGATTCACCCTTCCTCCCCCACACATACTGCTGTCCATCTGACCCATATTGATTGATTTTAGTCTCATCTGACCAAATAACCCTTTTCCAGTCATCCACAGTCCAGTTTCTGTACTTCTGTGCAAAGTTTAAACGAGCCTTCCTGTGAGCTGCAGTGAGTTTGGGCTTCTTCTTCGTTTTAGATGTGTCCACATCATGCCTGAGAAGGGAATTTCGAATGGTTTGGGTGGAGACAGGTTGGTCAAGGAGGGGATTGATGTTTCTGGCCACTTCTGTAGCATTTTCAGCTTTGCCAGTGTTGATTTGTTGGATAGCAGCACGTTCATCAGTGGTAGACAGCTTTCTAGGACGCCCTGCTTGATGGTTCTCCTTGTCAGGATACATCTCTTTGGCCAGAGAAGCAATCTTTGACTTGGATACCCCAGTTTTAGCAGAGATTTCCCTGGATGAAGCAGAAGTTTGGAGGAGAGAGAGGATATTGTCTTTCTGGGTGGATGTGATGGGTCTCATGATTTGATGAGGGCTATAGAACAACTGGATGCCCTTATATATGGTCCAGCTGGCAGCTATGATATCATTATGATGTAGCCATTGCATCATTGTACAACTCCACTTATGATGTCATCTATGAGACATCACATAGTTACAATACTGATTTTGAAGTGGCAACTCAAAAAATTGTCCAAATGACATACCATTTTAAATCAATCATATCTCCATGAGTTTTGAGCCAAATAGGACAAATAAAACAGATTATTGTAGCTCTTATCAAGGGCGTTCTGCCCATCACTGACCACATTTCAATATCTCTACTCAGTATTGCTTAAATTGGCAATCTTTCCAAAAATGCGAAACATGTGGACAATTTTTTGACCCACTGTAAACCCTGTCCTGACACCTGGTTCCCCATCTCGACCTCTTCGTCGTTGGGACCAGGTGTGTATCTCCCTTTTCATTACTTCTTTCACCTTTACTGATGGGCACTGCAGTTCCAGTACTTATTGCTGTCTGTTAGTTGAGTCGAGCCTGTAGCTCCTCATTATTGCTATCTAAGTGCTCGCCTCTTTGTGACACCCCCAAGTAGATATACGTATACGTACATGACACTACTTGATCACCATGATCCATTGCATCACAAGCAATATTCAACTGGGAAAGGTTCACCAGTAACACCTCCATTTAACTTTATAAAGAGACAGCTATCCAAAACTGGTACTCACAAGTAAAAGTAAAAGTACTGCAGCAGACATCCACACCCATGAACAAATCAGAAGGCAACATGATTGAGAGGATGCAATCCAGAGGAGGACAGGTTCATCCACAAGGGATAAAATCAGCTTGGATACTGCTGGCATTGAACGTGAATGCTAAATAGGGAGGATTTTAGAATGATTTCAAGAAAATAATGAGAAAAATGGCATTTAGTAAAGTTGAATGGGGTTTGAGAGAGAGGATGAAGAGGACAACAGGCAGATACTTACCTTCTCCAATGAAACAGTTGGTGTTCTGAGCAGCAACACCAACACTTCCAACAGTGGTGATGGTGAAGAGAGAGATGAGAGTAGATTTGGTGAAGGCCATTGCGAGTGTTATGGTTAATTACTTAGCTTGTCTGAAAGCCGAGGAACAAGCATCAATCTCAGAGAGCCTTTTATACCTGCTGTGGCTGATATTTTGAAACAAAGAAGGATTTCAGTGTCTGATGATCCAGGCACTTAGTACTCAGTAGTTAGTCCAAGTTGAGACACTGGGCCAAGAGTCTCAGAGTATATCTAAGCAGCTCAAGTTCCAAAAGTGAGCTTTCCCACAAAAGTGACACTAATAGTATCATGGGGGAAACTCTAACCATAGCCAGCAGGAAGGTGAGTGCTGAGGTTGTTGATACACTCAAATAGCCACCCAAGTCACATGAGATAGAAATAAGAACAAGACAATAGATTGAGATATAGATAGAAATAAGAGAGAATGAGCAGGCTGACTAGGCTCAACACTAGTGGAGATGAAGTGAATGAACTGGAGAATCAGTTACAAAGGATCACAAGTATATATGAGAAAGTCTAAGAGATGAGAAAGAGTTGATGGAAATAGAACAGTGGCCATTGTCACAAATCGCCAGTTTATTCATTCTCTTCAGTCTATTTATTTCTTATCTCCACGGACTACTATTCATTTCTCTCACCTTTACCATCATCATCTTCTTCGTCTACGGTTACCATCACTTGTTCTGACATATTCATCCTTTATCTCCTCTGATTCCTATTTCCATGGACATTCCCACTTATTCACTTATTTCCAATTCACTTCCTTGATATATATACCAAAGGACTTGTAGTTAGTTCCCTAGTCTGTTCACTTCGTCTCCACTCCACTCTCAGTACAGTGCAGTGTCGAGTATAGTCAGCTACTCATTCTCTACTTGTGTCTACAATTTCTCTATTCCTTCTCTCTCTATCTCTCTCTCTCTCTCTTGATATCGTCTCGTGTGTAATTCATCAATCTATTGGTTCATCTTGTGACTTGGGTGGTTATTGCTAAGTGACAACGTTCTTGACACTTGAACAGACTCTCTTACACCCACCTCACAAACAGACCTCACAACTCAACACAAATCCTTATGTTGTATCAAACCTTCCTATTCCCCCATCCTTCCCCTATGGTGCCCCAAGCACATCATCTCTATCCTGTGTGAGGAGCCTCACAGGTTGGCCAGCGTGAACAGTTCAAGGAGCTGTTGCACGAAGTCATCCCCCGTCTACACAGTTTCGAGACGTAAAACCAAACTCACTGATTTGAGTAGGGTGGTCGACTGACTCTGTAATTGAAATCCTAAATTATACACACTGGCCCTCAACTTCGAACCATTCCTCAACAACCTACGAATCCGACCCCCACCAGAATACCCCTACAGGACCAAAAAGTCAGACCCAAACAGCTTTGAGAACTACTCACAGCGGGTTAAAAACGCAGTACAAAAACACACCGTCGCATTTGACAACTATTGGATTAAACTAAACAAAAGAACGTGGGCCAAAGGTGAAGTAACCATCTTTGAATATTGTCAAGAACGTTGTCACTTAGCAGTTAACCACCCAAGTCACTCGATGAACAAGATAGATTGATAAGATATAAGAGGCGAGAGAGGTATAAAGATAATGGAGGCAAGAGAGAAACGAGTAGCTGACTATACTCGACACTGCACTGTACTGAGAGCGGAGTGGAGACGAAGTGAACAGACTAAAGAACTAACTACAAGCCATTGGTATATATGTGAAAGAAGTGAATAAAGAATAAGTGAATAAGTGAGAATGTCCGTGGAGATAAAGATCGGAGATAGGAATCGGGGAGATAAATGATGTACATGTCAGATCAAGTGATGGTAACCGTAGACAAGGAAAATGATGATAAAGAAATGAATAGCAGTCCGTGGAGTTAAGAAATAAATAGGGAAGAGCGGCGATTCATGACAAATATCTTCGAATAAAGATATCCCCTGAGAATGCATCCCCATGCTACGTGGCAGTCACAGACACTTGTTATTTCGTCCAACTTGGAAACGCCCCTATTCCTTGTTGGTTCAGTCACAACGACTACGAAGACAGTGACATCCTGGAACACTGCCAAAAGGAATGCGAAGAATACCTCCAAACTTGAATCCCCAGAATAAACGACTACTACCGACAAGGATTCTATTGGGAGGACGTCTCCACTGATCAGTGGAACCACCTGTTTTCAGGACCTGAAGACGCCAACTAGTGTATGTCCGAAAGTGGAATCCCTAGAGCAACTTGATCATGTATTGCCTCACAAGCTCCCAGTTATACCTCCTCACCTCACATTCCCCTTACCTGCATCCGTCGACCTCATGCATATCATCTCCGAAGCCAAAAGGACTGTTATCTTTCAGCTAATAACCAGTGGGACGTCTGTCCAACCAATCCATGTCCAAACTGACTCTCCATACACAATCGAGTACTTACACAAGCAGAGCTAGAGTACAGCTTTGGACCCATATTAGCACTTGGGCAATATTTTCAATCAGAACCAATTCCAGAAACCCAAATCCCAATAACCAAATCTGTATCACATTCTCGACTTGAAGAATCAGACCCTAGTAACGAAACTGCCCCCAAACCACAAACTTCCCTTAACAGATCCCCATCTGACAGCACCCCCAGTGCGGTCCAAGAACCCATATCTGTTCACCCCCAACAATCAATTGATTTCTGCACTCTCTATTCCTCCCTCGAAATGTCCAAACACAGCGAGCCTACTTCAGCCACTGCCACTGCAGGGGGAACGAATAGAACCCCTGCTGACATCCCTATTGACGACGCTGATCTCTCTATCACTCCTGGTAGAACCACAAAGGAAGGAGGGGCAAAATCAGAGAAATTCGCAGGAGAACAAAACCTAGCAAAAGACTGGTTAGCCGACTTAACGAAGGGGTCTATCCTATGGAGAATGAGAAAATATCACTATTCCTCACTCTCTTCACAGGAGAGGAAGCAGGGCAATGGGCTCACGACATGATGGCGAAAATCTATGAAGAAGACGATGACTATAGCAACAGTGATGAAGAATCAACTAGCGAGGACGAAGACTCTTCATCACTAGAATCTACAATGAAGAAGAAGTCGTGGACCCTACAAGAAGTGAAATGAGAGTTCTTGCGAGATTTTAAACCAGTGTCCTGAGAATCTCAAGCACAAATGAAGATAGAAACCATAAGGATGGAGGGAGCCTTAGCAGATATAGATAAGTACAACTCCCAATTCAAACTATACGCTAAAGATACTGGTTACAACGACAAGGCATTAATGAAGCACTATCGAAAGGGGCTTCCGAAAGGATTGGTAGACTGAATTTCGTTTCTATCATCTCAACCCAAGAAGGTTGCAGTCAAAAAACACATGATCTGGGCAGAAAGACAGGCAGAGAAAGCCTTATGGAATAAACAACAAGGAGAAGGGGGGCAGCAGACCAAGGGATCACAGGGTGTGGGAGGCAGTCGAACGAGAATCATGGAAGTAAATGCCTTCCAAAGCAATACCCCAGGTGCATCTTCAAATACTAAGTATCCAGGAAAGAGAAAGGATGAGAAAGGAGGGAAGATGTTTCGGCTGTCGCGAAAAAGGACACACCACATGGAATTGCCCTACTTTTCCCAGGTTGATCACAACAACTACCAACAACGCAGCCTCAAGACCTTCGATAAGAACAACTACAACCACCACAGAACCCCTGTCCTTCGGGACAAACACTACGATGAAGGACATCTCAGAATTGACCACCAAAATCAGGTCACTATCGGAAGAAGAGAAGGAGAAGGCTGCAGGATACCTAAAAGATCTTGTAACACAAACAGATTTTTAAATACCTCCCCTGTCACGTCGTCAGGGGGAGTATGGACATATATACCAGTAAAAAACAGGCAATACATGAGCCTTATACCTTTTCATAAGCCACAATTCCCATCTGAGCTAAGAATCACGGCAATCACTCAAAATCGGCAGATCCCCTCGATAGAATTGAAAACAGAACTAATCGGCAAAATAAACCTGCTCTACTAGATAGTGGAGCAGAAGGAATTATTATCAACAACACCTTAATCAGATTCCCATAGAAAAACCCTTCCCAGTATGAAACGTCGACGGATCCAAAAATGTGATGGGATGGGTGACGCACTACACCATCCAAAATTTACGGATCCATGGACAAAATCAAAAATCCCATCATGAAGAAACTGCCAAATTTTATATTACGGACATTGGCAATCATGATATCATTCTAGGCACCGATTGGTTAGAACACCACAACCCAGAGATCGATTGGGCAATCTCGAAAATTAACCTGACACGCTGCGCTGATACCTGTGTACTGGAAAAACCCCCAGTGAAAATCAAAGCTAAGCTGAATACACATCACACGAAACCAAAACAACCTGAAATAGTTGACCCTAGGACATACCATCGAAACTACCAAGTATCATACAAGGAACCCATAGGACACTATAAACCAGTGGCACAGCTAAAGATAGCGGGGCAACGTCGAAGATCACAATCACAAAACACCTGCTCAGAACATATCAAATTGGGGACACTGTTACCCTCAGAAGATACAACTGGACAATGGGATGTTCCACGCCAATGGAGTCAACTCGCCATGGAATATATTGATGCCCCAAAGGATCAAGACGAAGAATTATCAGAAACCGAGCTGAGTATCTTGTCGGTATTCAACAAGAAAACCTCGGAACGATTACCCCAACGAAGTAGCTGGGATCACGCAATCGAACTACAGGGGAATTTCCAACCGCAAACATGCAAAACATATCCCCTTTCGCCAAACAAACAAACCGAGTTGGACTCCTTCCTAAATGAAAATCTCGAAAAAGGATATATTAAACCGTCGAAATCACCCATGGCAAGTCCTTTCTTCTTCATCAAGAAAAAGGACGGGAAACTACGACCAGTACAAGACTACAGAGAACTCAACAAGGGTACCGTAAAGAATGCATACCCCTTACCTCTTATCCCAGAATTGATCGATAAGCTCAAAAATGCACACGTATTCACCAAGATTGATCTACGATGGGGATACAATAACATCCAGATCAAGGAAGGAGATGAATGGAAGGCCGCCTTCAAGACCAATCAAGGACTCTTCAAACCAACAGTCATGTTCTTTGGACTAATGAATTCACCAGCCACCTTCTAAGCAATGATGAATACTATCTTTAAAGATCTCATCGATCAAGGGAAGGTTGTTATTTATATAGATGACATTCTCATATTCACCCACGATTTATCAGAACATCGTGAACTTGTACAAAAGGTGCTACAATGTTTACGGGACAATGACTTATATGCAAAACCCGAGAAATGCACGTTCAAAACAGATAAGGTTGACTTCTTGGGCTTTATTGTTTCCCATGACACCTTAGCAATGGACCCTGCTAAAGTAGCGGGGGTAATTGAATGGCCAACACCAAAGACGGTAAAAGAAGTACAAGCATTCCTATTCTCGAAAATTGCATGACCACTGTTTAACCTAACAAAGAAGGATAATCAGTGGAGTTGGGGAACAGAAACGGAAAAATTCTTCCAGTCTCTCGAAGCGGCCTTTACGTCTAAACCAGTCCTATTGATGCCCGATCATACCAAACTGTACCGGGTAGAAGTCGACGCATCAGAATACGCAACAGGAGGCATACTCATGCAAATTGGAAATGATAACCGATGGCACCCGGTAGCCTACATCTCCAAGTCCCTTTCCGAAACGGAACAAAATTATGACATCCATGATAAAGAACTGCTTGCAATCATATGAGCATTAGAAGCATGGCAACACTATCTGGAAGGAGCCCCACACTCCATTGAAATCTTGACCGATCACCAAAACCTAAAATACTTCCAGACAGCTCAGAAACTCAGCCGACGACAAGCACGCTGGGCATTATTTCTTACATGATTTGAGTTTTCTCTCCTCCATAAACTGGGAAGCCTTAACAAAGCTGATCCATTGTCCAGACAACCAGATCACTGAGTCGGAGTAGAAAACTACAATACCAACAGGGTCCTTCTTGACCCTAAATTTTTCCGAATTCGAGCAACCAGACAAGGGACTGTAATGGCTATAGGAGACACAGAACTGCGTCGAAGAATCAAAGAGTCCCCCAAAAGGGATCTTGAAGTAGTGAGTGCCCTCGACATCATTCTACGAAACGGACCACGGTCTCTGGTGAAGAACTTACAGGAATGGAACTACAAGGACGGAATTATATTGTTCCGGGGTAAAATCTATATCCCAGCCGACAATAATCTCCAACGAGACATTGTGAAATTACACCACAATTCCCTAGCGGTGGGACACCCAGGTAGATACAAGACCTACGAACTAGTTAGCAGAGAATTCTTGTGGCCAGAGACTACGTAAACAGTTGCGCCAAATGCCAGGTAACTAAACCGAAAAATCACCCAACTCGGATCCCCTTGATACCTACTGAAGTTCCAGAACGTCCTTTCAGAACTATCACTACCGACTTCATCACAGATCTTCCCAAATGTAAGGGATTCAATGCAATACATGTCATGGTCGACAAGTCAATGAAAACCGTCATTATATCGCCATGTACAAAAACAATCGACAGTGACGGTACGGTCAGCCTCCTGCTGGATCACACATGGCAACAATACGGGCTGTGGGATAAAATGATCTCTGATCAAGGACCACAGTTTGCTAGTAAAGTCATGGCCACGGTCCACGACAAACTAGGAATAACATCAGCACTCAGCACAGCTTATCACCCACAGACTGATGGGGAATCGGAACGATACAACCAAGAACTAGAACAGTTCTTACGGATCTTCTGTAACTACCAACAAGAAGACTGGGTGGACTATATACCTTACGCGGAGTTCAGCCACAACATGAGAATGCACTCAGCAACCGGAAAATCGCCATTCGAACTCTTACACGGATATCAACCGCGATTCTTCCCTACATTGAACCCAACATCCAATCTACTGACAGTCGAAGAATGACTCGAAAATCTCAATCAACTCAGAGACAAACTCAAAGCCAGTCTAACTTCGGCAGCAGAAACGATGAAAGACCAGCACAGAAACCATTCCATACCGTGGACAGGGTTTAAGATTGGGGACAAGGTATTACTCGACAGGAAAAACCTAAAAACAACGAGACTGAAAGCTAAGTTATCTGATTGTCGTCATGGTCCATTTGAAGTCATCGAAGTAATCATTCAGGTCAACTACAAGTTGAAATTACCGAGAACTTGGTGAATACATCCCATCTTTTATGCAACACTGCTATCACCATATGTCAAAACAGATGCTCATGGACCAAACTACCCCGAACCACCCATGGAGTTGCTGGATGCAGATGAAGAATACGACGTGGAAAAAATACTAGACTCCAGACCCACCAGGAATAAGAAAGGAACTCAGTATCTCATCAAGTGGTTGGACTACCCTGACTCTGAGAATTCTTGGGTTCCCACATCGAATCTGACGAACGTAACCGACATGGTTGAAGAATTCCATCAGAAACATCCACGGGCATACCGACACTGATAAACTGCGTTCACCGTCAAACATTGCCAAAACAACTACCCTTCTAGATCCAAGGATCTTAAAAGGACGTACGCTCGAACATGGAGTCTACAAAAATGTCTACCCCCACTACGTCCACCGTCCCAAACACGCTCTCCTTCTCATTCTCACCGGAAACTTCACTTACCTTCTCTGGCACTAAAATTCCATACGACCCTCCCGACGGCAGAGTCGATCTCTTCTTTCGTATGGCATGGAACTATGACCCAAATGATTGGTTTTACGACAATTGGTGGAACACACCCAACAACAACTTAGACGACAGTTGGGGTAATCCCCACAACAACGAGGGTTGGGACTCTGATGGGTGGGGCTCCTGGGGACATCATACCCCGACGGCGCTATGGGAATGGAACAAAAAGGACAACGGGTATGATAGCAGTGATTCGCAGGAAACAGATTTCAAGGAGATTGACAGTAGACTTAACGAGGCATGGGAGAAGGGACTTTTCAATCTGACAGGCCCAGACAGCAAGGTCAACGACATACGAGCTCCGGGGCAAGCTCGTCATAAGAAGGGGGTAGTGTCACGAATCACCGGTTTATTCATTCTCTTCAGTCTATTTATTTCTTATCTCCACGGACTACTATTCATTTCTCTCACCTTTACCATCATCATCTTCTTCGTCTACAGTTACCATCACTTGTTCTGACATATTCATCCTTTATCTCCTCCGATTCCTATTTCCATGGACATTCCCACTTATTCACTTATTTCCAATTCACTTCCTTGATATATATACCAAAGGACTTGTAGTTAGTTCCCTAGTCTGTTCACTTCGTCTCCACTCTGCTCTCAGTACAGTGCAGTGTCAAGTATAGTCAGCTACTCATTCTCTACTTGTGTCTCTATTCCTTCTCTCTCTATCTCTCTCTCTCTTGATATCGTCTTGTGTGTAATTTGTCAATCTATTGGTGGTTATTGCTAAGTGACAACGTTCTTGACAGCCATATGATGTATCAAAGACAAGAACAATAGATCAAATATGGATAGATTTAGGTACCAAATCATAGATGAATGATTGTCAGTTATTATAGGGTTTGGCAGAAGTTATAGGGTTCACTGAGTATGAATCTGAGTATAAATCAACAAGGAAAAGCAATAGACGAATGATGAAGGAATTCTGGGTTTAATGACAAAGTAAAGGAAGAAGGAGGGCAAAGAACTGTAGCAGTTTGTGACAGTGAGTACACTGATCAAGAACTTACTTGGAGCATATTGATGCCAGTGTTACATGGTTAGCCAGGGAAAATCAACTCTGGGTGCAAATGGGTGGAGAAAATTGCACGCCATGTGACAACAAGTCACCACCCCGAGAAATGCAGAACAGACTGTAGATTCACTGCCTCCCAGTTTTCTTCTATCCAAGTCCCCAACTTGAAGTCCAAGTCCAAAGACAAGTATATGGCTCCCATACTTCTGAGCTATCATGGTATATTGATTTGGGTCTATTGTTCAATAAGTTGTAGCACAGGCCACAATAGCCCTAAGTTCCCAGACCTGACCTTCATATCATATACATCATTGAGGAATGAAAAAACAAGGCATTCATTCAACTCACAGACTCGCCGACTCCCATGAGAGTTACTCAGTATTTTGGGATCTACTTAGCTTAAAATTTGCTAGTCCTGATCAGTCCAAGATGTTCACAGATCATCTAGCGGGAACTAAAAAAAAAGCTGCAACTCTAGAGGATGACCGTTTCAACGTCCAAACTTCAGATGGAGCAAATGTACTAGCGAGTGAATAATGAGAGCATATATTTGAGGGCATTATGAGGCTGAATGAAATGAGGATGAGTTCTTTACACCCTCTTTCTGTGTGTGGCTATGTCCAAATTGTCCCGACTTCACCTGTTCATTCCTGTTCGCCTTTTGGCTAACAGTTGATCAGCACACCGAAAAGGGACAAATTTCCACTCGACGGAAAGGTGTACTGAAAGACATGTATTGTACTAATCTATGATATATTCGTACAATAATATCTTTCGGGACACCTTTCCATCAAGCGGACATTTGTCCCTTTTTGGCGTGCGGGCCTTTCACCCATTGGTTTTTCGGTCTTTCCTGTCCGGTTTGTTTCGAATTTTTGCAGCGTTTACAGCGCACCATAGCGTCCGATTTCTTTCCCTTTAATACCATTGTGACTTCTCTTTGTACAGTTATAGCCCTTTGCATCACCTTTTAGACCTTCGTTTTGAAGGTCAATGGCTTTCTCTGTCACAATAGTGTCTCTCTACTCGATTTGGACCTCCGTTTGTAGTGTCGGTCAGATCTACAGTAACACCTTGCCTATACTTTGTTTTCACGCAGTTGTTGGCTTCTGACAGACACACCACACTGCTCTCAATGATGCACCACCCCTTTGCCTCAACAACATACAATTCCTCAGTCTCAATGACATCAGGAAAAGCCTCAGATACACTTTCATGCAATAAGCACATAATTAAGGCATGAAATTGCATGGGAATGCATGATTATGCAAATTATACACCTCATGCAAGTCCCTTCCGAGGCGGAATGAAGATGCATGAATTATACTATGAAATGCATAAAGTATGCAGTAAAATGAATATGCTATACACTGGTATTCGCAGATTGCACTCTGATAATACCTTTGCTTCACCTTATTCCTCACTGTAAGGACAATATAATATGAAGATAAACAAGGCATGTATTGGCAAGCAGTAATCCAATAGTTTCTATGGACTCGGATGACGACAACAGACCAGATTGCGGTACCCTCGAAGAGTCGCACGAGATGAAAGCCTGTATGAGGAATGGTATTAGCTGAAGAAAAACATATGACTAGTGACCTGCACATACCAAGGTTCTTGTGACAACAGACGACACCAACGCGACATGGCGTGTAATGAAAAACTGTACGAACCATAGCATTAGCTCAAGGATAACACATGGCTAGTGGCCTGGACATACCTGGGTGCTTTCGGGGAGCCAAAATGCTGATTTGTAAACGTACCCGTCAGCCAGCATTTATACATGAAAGAAGAAAAACATACCTGCGCAACGACACTGCGAAATGTTGACAGCCGCCTAAAGAACACAGCCCACAGTTCAGGTAGCAACATTGGGAGACAAGAGGAACCTAATGCAGGAGAGCATATATGATGGACCAAACAAACTCAGCACAGTTGTAATACTATAATGAAGGTCAGCCAGCATCGGTAGGCAGGCGGCAATAACATACGGGGCAGCAGGAATCTTGAGTATAGCACATTCTGTAGACAAGAGCATTAGTTTTGAGTCAGGTTTCAAAGGCGGACAGAGAAGCACAAGGCGCACCTGGAGTAAGTAGTAGTATGCGTGTGCAGATGCTTGACTGATTGCATGCAACACTGTGCTTCAAATCTTTGAGCCCGAGACAAGGAACCAGTGATGAAGTCCAGCAACACCACATCCAGCCTGCATTGGATAGTCATAATGAAGAACGGAGAAAGGTATGAGTAGACAGTGGACTTCACTTCGACAGGCAACTCGGAAAGAGAAAGTCAACTTGAGTCAGGTGACCATTTACTGATACGCTTCACCTTGGGTGGCAATGCATATTTGGAAAGATCTTTTGGGCAAACATAAATGACGAATTTATGCTCGGCGCCGCAGCTACTCCATATGGCTGTTCGGCCTCAAATCGGTCCCATATGGAGTAGACCCGGGCGAGCAAAAATGGCACTGAAAAATCTGAAATTTAAGTTTGCACAGAGATTTTTGGAAATATGCAACGCCGCCCAAGGTGCTTGTGACACCATCTTAGACTCGTTCCCAGTCGCTTGGTAATTTCACGTGGCTGGCGGACTTTGAATGGGGCCACGATTCCCAACCGACTGGTATTTTTCGTTGCCGCTTAGGACCCTGGTCCTGGGAAAAAGAACTTAGCTAAATTTGAGCATGGCCGCGCGTCGTCTTCCCCGCCCACCATCGTCGTTTCTCGGTTTACTCACTCTATTCACAAGATATACACCATCTACTAAGTCATTGAATCATAAGTAAGTACAATCATTGCTGCGTAGGGTAATTATATGTGTAGTATGGACCTGGATAATGGATGTATGATGAGCTCGGAGTGCTATTGTGGTTCGGATGACCAGGTTGCGACGTCGTTGAAGCGACTCCAGTAGGGACTGGGACAGGATACCATCCAAAACCATATGGTCCATTCATATAAACCAGCTGACTTTGGAGGTGTTGAGAGTGAGAGTTCGGATGGGAGTATTGATTGGAATTGGAGACAGCTACAGGATGATGCGGCTGCGCTCGTTCTATCAGCGTCTGATTTGTTGATGCCTCAGCATCAGGGACAACCTGTCGAGATTTTTTTGAAGGCGTAGCAGTACTAGTCTTCCCTGTCTCCGCTACAGTATCTGCTCGAGCTCTTTTGCTGACAGTTTTTACGATATCTGGAATGGGGATTTTTTTTCAGCTCACGCACGATCTCATCACCATAATCCGGCAAGAAGCACTAACGATCACCCAGGACTTCTTCAAGACGCTTCAATGTTGTAACTGGACCAACGGACGCAAGATCCCGAATCAAATTATTTGGGAGAAGTCCACTGGGACCAAATAAGTCGTCTTTGAAGTCTTTCCGATGAATAGCTGATCTCCACTCTCGAAGTTTAATTTCGACTTCAAGTAGTGGTTCACCCGACTTCTTGATTGCAGCCTTTCTCTTTGATTTTAGAGGTGATGGCCCAGGTCGTACTTTATCCAGCAACCCAGCATCACATAGGTCGCAGCAAGGAACTGTAGGACCTGATTTGCCTTTAGGTATATTCTGAACGTTGATATATAAGTATTACTCACTCAACTGATCCAGATCTTGATCAAATATTCTTGCAAGGACTTGACGTCGACAAATTCCAGTTTGAACCAGTGTGTACAACCCCTCGTTCTCTGATTCCACGTCTAATTTTCGTTCTCGGCGCTCAACTACAGCATCAGAACTTCCGCCGCATGCTCCCCGAAGCACGCCACAAGATTGGGCATACTGATCCTTGGCCTTGCGTGCCGCCGCTTGCGTTTTTGCAGAGGTGATCTCTTTCTTTGCCTTCGTTCTCTTTGCAACATCTTTCTCAAGATCAATTCAATATGCCGTCTTCTCCACCAACAGAACTGCAAGTCCCTGTCGTCGTGGATCACGACCAGCTCGCCCCGCGCGCTGTACAAATGTTGAGACTGATCCAGGAAGTTTCCATTGGACGACGACATCAATATCTGGTATGTTGCATCCCTAATTCATTAGGTTTAGGATCTAGCTAACAAGAAAGGCTCAAATCAACTTACCATACCAGCCGCATCAGTACATATCAAGACTCGAACTTTGCCTGCCTTGAATTCCTTCATCACGGTATCCCGATAATCATTCGAATAAGCAGCGCTGAATAGGCGTACAACTCCCTCTGTTTTGAGATTGCCAGGTAAGATGTCGATCAGATGATCCTCCATGTCTGGGCCACCAATGACATTGTCATAGTAGATGAATGTTTTTGGTATATCGTTTGCACTGGATGTGTCTTTGGGAATGACAAAGTCCAAGTCGATGAAGCTGTTGATAGGATTGTGGATGGCACGAACAACGAGTGAGACATTTGCTCTGTCATTTCCTATATCGATGCTAACACAATCGTTCGAACGGGGCCACCAGTTTTTTCAAGCTCACAGTCAAGCCACCATGGCTTGAGTAGCTTGAGGGTAGCTTGAGGGTAGCTTGAGGGTAGCTTGAGGGTATCTTGAGGGTAGCTTGACTTTCTATTTTGAGTGTGGCTGTGTTTACCCCTTGTGTTACCAACTTCATTACACTTTCACATTGAATGGCACATTCATTGATGAGATACATATTATTCACACTACATTCTTTGTTGCACCTCTGCTGAGTCATGTACATAATTCTTTTAGAATTACAGGGATAGAATGCTCAATTTTTTTCCAAATTTTGACTCTGTTAGTTAGATATGGTGATTTAGGGGAAACATGTAGAACCTTATTAATGAAGCTTTATGATGCAGAGACAATTGAAATAGAACTCCAAGCTGAGAAGAATAGGTTAGACATATACAAGAGAATTTAGGACATATCAAAGACATATCAGGGCATATACATAGGTTTTGCATCATTTTGACATGATTCAAGAGTGGCTGGAGGAAGCTTGAGTGTGGCTGGAGTGAGTTTGAGTGTGGCTTGAGTGAACTTGAGTGTGGCTTGAGGGTATCTTGAGTGAGCTTGAGGGTATCTTGAGGGTATCTTGAGTGAGCTTGAGGGTATCTTGAGGGTATCTTGAGGGTATCTTGGGGGTATCTTGAGGGTATCTTGAGGGTATCTTGGGGGTATCTTGAGGGTATCTTGAGGGTATCTTGAGGGTATCTTGGGGGTATCTTGGGGGTATCTTTGAGGGTATCTTGGGGGTATCTTGAGGGTATCTTGGGGTATCTTGGGGATATCTTGAGGGTATCTTGATGGTATCTTGGGGGTATCTTTGAGGGTATCTTGGGGGTATCTTGAGGGTAGCTTGTGAAGGTAACTTGAAGGTAGCTTGAGGGTGGTTTGAGTGAGGCTTGAGTAAGGCTTGAGTGTAGTGTGTGGCTTGAGTGTGCTGATGTGACTTAAGGGTTGTTTGAGTGGCTTGAGATGGCTTGAGGGTAACGCACCTTGTCTACTACTCTATACTTTACATCAACACTATTCTGTTGGTCACAACAGCACAGACTTGAATTCATCTTTGATGCTATTCAGTAGATCTCTATTTTTCAGGTTTCAGAGCATTGACACTACTCTTAGAGTGGGGCTGAACACTAATAGCAGATACCATTGGTATATTTTGAAAAGCCTGTGGTGGCCCAGCACCTCCCAAATGAGCCATAAGTTCTGGATTCATGTAGTTAGCAAATGGCATTTGGAAAGGATTCCAGGGATAGGCAGGAAAGGGAGCATTGTAAGTGAATCCTGGGACTGAGGAAGGAGCTTTTTGAATATCAGGGCTAGTATTGGGTGGTTTCTTTCGTTGAGGATCAATAAAGCTAGCAAGCCGCTGTCTGAATTTTGCCTGAATGAAGATGACATTGAATCTATCAAAGTTCAACAATTCAGCCGCAACTTACCAGCATTTTATGTTGCTCTGTAGATTCAGGAAAGCTTGTAATCTATGCATACATAAGTTTAGTAGATGATGATATAACGTTAATGCCTACCAACAGCGTAAAGACGGAAAGAATAGAAAGTGTCACAGACACATGACTGTGATTTTGTGGACAAGCACCGGATGCAATCATTTGCCACATGTGTACTAAATATAGCCTGACAGTCACTTGATGGTAGCTTGATGGTAGCTTGACGGTAGCTTGATGGTAGCTTGAATGTGAGCTTGAGTGTGAGCTTGACTCGTGGCTTGAGTGTGAGCTTGAAAAACCAGATGCCCGTTCGAACGAATATGTAGCTTCTTCATAACATCGCGCCGGACTCGTCGTGGAAATGTTGCAGACAAGGCAACGACTGAGGTTTGTTTCGGTAAAAATGCACACACAACACCAAGTTCACCGTACTTCTTTCGAAATCCAGAGCCCCAGTGCGACACGACGTGTAAATTGTGGTTTCCGCAAAACCTCATCCACGAAGCGTTTTGATAATAGCATCTCGGGCGATATGATCACTATCTGGTACTCTCCGTTTATAATTTCCTGATGATAGTATTTGAGCGAATGGATTCCACTGGGAATACTTAGAGCTTACCTTGATCAGTTCCGGGCGACAACCTCCGCGGCTGCTATTGACTGCAACTGCCTTGAGTTTGAACTCGTTTTGAAATGTCTCAACCTCCGGACAGAGCTGGTCAGTTTTCAATATCTATTTCAGATCCACAGTAACTGACTTGCTCATTTTGTAGGGATAGCAACGGCGAAACAAAAATTGTAATTACGCCCTTCAACTTTTCGTGTAGGAGAGCGGCTCCCGCAATGGCTGTCTTTCCGCTTCCAGTACCCGCATGGACGACAACATCTTGACCGGTCAGCTGTGCTTCAATGGCTCTGAGTTGAAAATTGCGCAATGCGAAGCCAAGCTGTTCTTCGAGTTTGACTGGCAAATTTTGCAATTCTGTCCGGGTCAGCCTTTTTCACTGGAAGACTGGTTCCTTGTGTGTGTTGGCTTTCTCGTTCATAGTGGAAGGGAGGAGGGTAGATAAAGGTGACAACGCTGCCTCACTTAGCATAAGTAAGGCTGCCAAGATCATTTTCGAGTACACGTTTTTTTTTTTTTTGTGAATACACGTTGTAACTTCATCAGCCACTTGACCTCGCTTAACTTACTTGCTAGTTTTCGCTTTTATTCCCACACAGACACGTTGTATCTTCATCGGCCACTTGACCTTGCTTATTTTACTTTCTACCTTTTGCTCCACCATCATGCTCCCTTCGGAACGCCTTCGATCGCCTCCGTCCTCTGAGTCTGATGAAGACAGTGAAAATGGCGATGTTTTTGCAGAAGTATTGAGAAGGCCATGCATACCACAGCCTGACTTTGCTACTTACAGTGCTACTCAATCCCCTGGTAATGCATTGATCTATACACGACTCACTCCTCCACTTAATACCAATTTTTCTACCCAAGACTCTGCCCACACCCCCACCCGCGCAACCAATGTGAAAAGTTATGATTCATTTGTACCAGATCTCATGGATCGGCTTCCAGCTACTGCGTCTCAGACTGTTTCAAGCATTCCAACAGAAGGGTCGTTGCTGCCTATAGAGTATAGTGATGGTTTTGAGGTGGTTAGTCCGTTGGTTGGGACTGCAAAAGAGAAGGCTGCAAAAAGAAAGCAGCAGGAAAAGAAAGTCAGAGAGGCTACTCAGACGGTGGAGATATGTTCAGCAGAGGAATATTTGGGCATTCTGGATAACCTGAAATCTTGCGGCGTATTGCTCTCTGATCTGCTTGACTTTGTCTCGGATCCGGAGAATCAATGTGCAGCTATCCTTTGGGAACATGTTTTCAAAGGGGGAAAGATTCCTCATGTCTTGGATCTCTGGAGCTCTGTGGGAAACAGCAATATGGGGAGATCACAGCTGAAAGAATGGGCCATCCGCTATGTCGCATCAGAAGTGTCCTCTGAAGCTCGTGCAATTACAGTGAGCGGCCTACTTCGCAGAACTGTAAATGCATTCACGCTGTCCGAATTTAGCTTCACGAAATACTATCAAGTATTATCGGACTCTTGGGCTCCTACAGCTGTGAAGATATTCACTGCATTGGCTACTTCTCCCCGTCAGCTGGCAGATGGGTTGAGTGACATTCGTCACAGCAGGAAGAAAGCGGTAAGTATATACATTTTGTATGTTTCACTGGGGCTGAAAAGAACTGAACATCCCTTGTTCAAGACAATTACTTCCTCAATTCTTTCTTGTCTCAACGAGTTTAGCAAAGCAAACAATTATCTGCAAAAAGTGTTGGGTGTATATCTCTACGCAAGTGGTGCAACACGGCAGTTATTCTCAACTCTGGCTCATTTGTCCATTGTCGAGAGTTACACGAGCTTGGTCCGAAAAGGTCGTTTTATCCCCCAGATCAACGAACCACAGAAACCAGTGGAGGACATACAGCATTTTACTCGACCAGTGCCATCCACAATTCCCACTGCATCGAAATTGAAAGATCCTAATCAACCAACTCGGCTTGCAGGAACCCTTCATACACTCTCTCATTCATTTCGCACACTCGCTCGCTATGTCGCTGCCTCTGGACTGATTGTAAAGATATATGATAATATCAACTTCATGGCCAGAGCTACAGCAATCATTGGTCGTAAAGGTATGTGTATGTCTTTTATACATCTATACTTACTGATCAAATATTTCAAGACACCCAGGAGAACGGCACCAGCTACACCATCTACGAGATGCGGGAGGCTGATATCAAGGATATGAAGCTCGAGGAATTTCAGAAATCCTTTGCATCTGCATCAGCACTGCTGAAATCAGACATCTTACTCAGTTCTGAGGAAAAGCAGCTGCTTCGATCTTGCATGATCCATACAGTTCGTCGCATCATAGTTGATCATGGTGGCGAAAAATTCAAGAAATTTCGCATTCTGGTGGAGAAGAGCCTGCCAGTATCAAAGGAGAAGATTAACTTCAAACCTGGTGAACAGACCAAGGTCTACCCCCTTCCTTCATTTGATATTGATGAATCGACAACGGTTGGAAATGCAGAAGTGGATGAGGCAGCAGTTGACGAACTCGAGTTGAAAAAATCGCCACTGTGGATGAAGATTGTTCAAGTTATTGGTGTTGATCAACTTTCACTTGCACGTCTTCGAGCTCTCTTTCAGCTTCGAGGAAAGGAGGGTGGATACTCGGGATTTGGATGGTGTGCATGGTTTCCTGGTTTATTTCACACTAAAATGGCAGAGATGACGGGTTTTTTCATCACTCATTGGGGGAAATCTGATACAAGCAACCCAGCAAGTTTGTCATTTCATAATAGCCTCCTTTGACGCCTTCCTATCTCCCTCACTTCTCTACCCACTTTCCAAATCTGCCGTGATCTCACTTACGTCTCCCTGTATGCACGCATTCTTCACTGTCTGCTCCTAGTCTCCGGTAAAGACTCACTCGATACATATGCCGAATCTGCAGACTGGGAGACATTCCAATATGACATGGAATCCATCTACGATCGTTTCTCCAACGCTACAATTGTTGATGATCTACGACAGGCAAGGTATGCTCAACAAGAGCAAAATGCTCGCATATCAGCAACACCTGGACAATCCAAGAAGGGGAAGGATATAAAAGGAAAGAAAAAGGAGGAAAATGATGATTGTGTATCAAAGGTCACTGAGGGTGATATGGTATTTGAGAATGCAGTTCTATTTGTTCGAGATGCCCTCTTATCACGAGAGTTTGCTGACGCGATCAAGGTTGGAGACTCTGGTCGCATTCTATTGGTACTCAAGATATGGGCCTTGAGCTTTAGAGGTAATGGGCGTTCCAAGTATGCATATGAGATGCTCCATTTGATCCATAACTTAACATCGGTGTGGCCCAAGGGAATTCGGTACGTTGCATTTACTCATAGTAACTGAAATTTTGACTATTTTAATTGGTTATAGAAACATTGTACTGAAGAATTGGCTGGTCAACACATCAGGAAAAGCAGATGGATTTATTGAAGCTGACCTTCTTCAAGAACATTTGAACTTCTGGATTAAAGTAAGTGTTCACCTTCAATGAGGATATGGAAATAACATTCACATTACCATGATGTAATAGACAATCTACAAAGCCCATGGAAGCAACTCAACATGGGAATGGCTTTTCACCATCTCTCCCTGCGTCGCTGGTCTTCGTGATCTAGCTGATCGTATGGGAATGGAGCTTGGTGAGAGAACGCAAGGCACACGACATACTCCTCCAGATCTAAGCAAAGATATCCAAGTCCTTATGGATAGTCTTTTGGAACATGGAGTGTACCAAATAGAGAAGGGACGAGTACTAAATTCGGAAGAAGATCTCACAAAGGATGTCATCACTGATGGAATACAACATCTCCTTTATGGTTCACCATCACTTCTGGGTGAATACAATCTTTCCTTCCAACGTCTACAGCGGCGTAGCCGTATCAAACCTGTTGTTGGCAAACCAGATTACTATGCAACAGCCAATAATTTTGCTTCGGAAAGCGAGGTTAGCCATTCGGATGCTCCAGTATCTGATACAGAGCAGGTTATTGAAGGGGATATCAGTGAGATAGACAACGAGCTAGTAGAGGACTGTTTTACCCCAACACTAGCTGATATTTTGGATGCAGAGGACGAGCCTTTGGTTGGAATAGAGACTGCAGAGGATGTTGCGCTTGACATGGACCTGATTGAAGTAGACGTAGATGTTGATGCTGATGTCGATTTCGAGGAGTCATATGATGCTACTTACTAACAATTTTGCTTCCATTTGCGATGTAATCTACAGTAGTACCGGTAAATATCGAGATTGGAAGTGGTCTCCGTGCGAGCGGTAAGCGGACAAGCAGCGTAATTTTACTAAGTCCTTTTTCCCAGGACCAGGGGTCCTAAGCGGCAACGAAAAATACCAGCCGTTCTGTCGAACGACCGGCGGAGTTCGAACCGAACGGATGGAACCGAGCCTAACACCATCTGTACAGTTTCTCAGTGGAGTTTCAATTAGCCGGAAGTCACCGCTTCTGCTTCGGAAATTGTTTCAGTCCCCTCTGACAGTTTGACACAGCGGTTTTCCCGGTGCCCCTTTGGAGACCTCCGATTTGGAGTACGCGAGTCCCTTCCCCAATACATCCGTTGCCGTTACCCCCGTCTCATTTGAAACTCAATAAACGAGTCTCAAATCATCTTGCGGAGGTGTTGGGTACCGAGTCTGCCGTATTGACAGAAAAGGATAAATGCAAGGTCTGGGCCATTTGAGCTCAATATTAAGACTCACCAAGAAGTTGATTTCTCAAAACTACACAGACAGCTTCAAGTTCCAGGAACGTCCTTTCATTTCATTTCATTCCTTGATTGCTTGGAACACTAGTCATTGCAAACTACCCGCGACACACGAGCGCTTAGCGGTATATCCAGTGCGAAAAGTCACTGTGTCATGATGTATACTAATTCATACTTCTTCGTGGCGTATCACGGCTCAGTTCTCACTTGGAGCGGCAGTAATACTAATAAGAGAAGAGGAAGGACGTGATGCAAACATAAATTAGTATTCTTTTTTTTGGTTCTCATCTCATGATCATCAGTCTTCTGTTTCATCTGATACAGCCCCTGTCCACAGCCTTGTTTATAGCGGCTAGCCTCAATATAAGCAGTAGCTTTTAGATTCTGTATCTACCCATCCCCTTGGTTGATCCCTTGATGCTCCCAATGGTACAACAACACCAACAGCAATCATATCCTCTAAGCAGTGGTGACATAACTGCTTTACAAGTTGATGTGCTCCAAATAGCCATTGGATGGCTGCTATACAGTGTTAATACCACAGCCTTACTCACAGCATACTCTCTTTCCTTGTACGCTCTGCCAATCTAAGTATCTACTCAACTGAAACTGACATAATGCTGACAGTTTGGGGAACAAGCAATACTCAGGCCCTCAGCGTGCACTGTTGGTGCTGATGATCCTGATATTGGCACTTCTGACTATACACTTGGCAATGAATCTACTATATATCTTGGAAGCAATGCAGCTTTGGGGTTATAATCCTTCCAATAATGCTTGGCTGTTGCAAAATCTTCAGGTTGTGGGATTATTCACGGATAGATCAACTGTGAGTAGACTGCAAGTCATGAAGAGTGTGCCAAAAGATATGCTAAAATTAATTGTTCTAATCTGCAGTATCTCATCAGTGATATCATTGTTGTTTGGAGAGCTTGGATTATATACACCCATAGCCCTTTTATCAAAGGTCTTCTGGTCATCTGTACTATGTGTTCCGTGGGTGAGTATTAAAGTCACCTGGAATATGAAGTCTAAGCTAATACCAATCCTTAGCTGGAACTTTCGTGAATGCTGGGTTAGCGGCTGATCGAACCATTAATAGTTATGGTGTTCCTGGACCTAAAACTAATTTTTTGATCATGGCTGTACCCCTGCTCTTCACCAACATAGTTTCCACCAGTCTGATTGCGTACAAGGCTTGGTCGGTATGAGAAATTATCTACTGCAAACAGGCTTCTGAATTACATACAGGGTGCACAGCCAAGTCATTAGGGAAAGTTTGAGGAATAGTGGGAATCCTATCCGTAAAATCCTCTTGCTGTTGATAGAGTGCGGAATAATGTATTGCGGGCTTTGGGTTGGTATTACTTTTGTGTCTTTGAGTCTGTGAAGATAACTTACTTACAATGAGACTTTTACAGGTTTCATATACACTGATATTCTTCTTAAAGCTCAGTGATGCAAGCAGTATATCATTTCAAGTTTTTGCTACAGCAATGCCTTATCTATCTGTAACTATTTGTTTAGTTTTCACTGTTAAAGACAACTCATACTAATACAAACTCTGTAGGCTATATATCCATCTCTCATTATCTTGATCTTGGCCTTTGAGAGATCAAGACAGGAATTCCAGTCCAAAAACGACATGTCTCTATCCCAATCTATTAGATTTGCAAGCAAACAAGCTAGTACATCCAGATCTCAAGTTGAGACTTTTAATTTGGATGTTCAGATGGGCTCTCAAACCCCAAGCCTGAGTACAAATCTCAGTTTGGAAACAGAAACCGCGGAGAATTAAAGAGGTGTGTACCATATCACTTGGTCAATCCAACTCAGTGATGATTTAACTTCTTGTTTAGCCATGCAGTTGCCCTTACTGCACAATTTGATAACTTATACTTATTAAGCACTTCTATAAATTATTTTGATTTCATTCATCATGCCAGCCAATCTGACTCCACTAGTGAGATATTAGAGAGGTTGAGCACAGCCACAAGAAGCCACATATGGCTGTTTTGTCATGTGCACCTGGTTGGCTGCCATGAGTTGCAATTTGGTTTCTTCATCACATCTACAGTACACACCTCAGTATACTAGGTTAATGCGAATGAAATAGACTGCTTACACCAAGTTAGAACACTTGGAAGCAAGCCATTCCTCTAATTTTGAGCAAAGGCGGCATGTCATCATTGGCTGCTCAGCTGAAAATGGTGTTTAAGGACCCGGCGGCACTCTACTTGCAGAATGGCTTCAGTAAGAGTCTGAAAGGTTGATAAGATGATTTATGAGCTCTTCTTTCTCCGTAGATATGCAACTTTCCACAGTACAATTTTCATGGCAGCCAACCAGGTGCACACGACAAAACAGCCATATATGGCTTCTCATGGCTGTGCTCAACCTCTCTATTGAATAACTCGATTTGAACAATAGCAATCAGTTCAATGACAACGTCTATAGCTCAAAGGAGGAGTACGAGAATGCCGAACAAGGTGCACTAGACCGGTTGCGAGAATTGTGCGGGCCACCCGCGGGTCGGCGAGCCCATGCGTGTTGCCTTGGATTAGCTGCATTTCTCACTACACATCCAAAAAGTCATATTCAACCAGGATAGCTTTTTTAGGGTTTCAGATACCTTATTAATTTTTTTTGGCTTTTTAAACCCCCAGCTCAGTGCTCTAAGCGAGTACGAGTGCTGCAAAATGACCAACTTTTTTCAATAACATACTTATATACTCATGATTACCGAGGATCTGGCTATGAAAAAAATTAGAAAGACACCTATACATGTCTCAAGCACATTCCGTTGATCTCCGAGGCACATATCTGCTTGTTGAGGCAAGCCGAGTCGAGGCAAACAGAGAGCGGGGCTCATAGGAAGCGTGGGAAGTGACATCGGGTAACCCGAACGACGTCAGGGACGAGCATTTCTCAACGTCGAAGGTCCTAACGCATGCATATTCCCGCTACCGTTAGGTAGTGGGTTTTTCCAGTACGATCAAATTTACAGTCAGCCAAAAAAAATTGGCAGAGAAATGTAAAAACCGGTCTCAGCGGACCGCGGCTCGTCGTTTCCCGCCATTAATTCTATTGTTCGCCAGCTGTCACTCCTCTGGTGATACTGCTGCCTTTTGTCTTTTGAAGTTTAGGAGTTCCTATTCCCTTCCTTGAGTGTTCGTCATTGGGTGGACTCTGTTCCCCTTCCAATTGAGGTCCGTGTTTTTGGTCAAATGAGCCCATTGCCATCCCTTAATTGGTGTCTACTTAGGTTTCCGGGAGAACGGAGCCCAATGGTATGGGGGTGTGGACTAGGTGTGTGCAGGTCAATTTCTTAAGTCGCTTGGGAGTACCAGACCTGGCCAGAGGACAAGTCCAGTTGCAGAAAATGGTGGAAACTTTTGGATGTGTGACGCAGATGAACAAGTCTATGTTTGAGCGGATTGAGCGGACTGGGAAAATGGCGGAGACTGTTGGATGTGTGATGCAGATGAACGAGTCTGTGTTGCGTATATATTTAAAGTGACATTTGTACTTAGTCGAGTGTACTTGGGGATTTTCGCAGTGATGATGTGCAGAGGTTGACCAGATGCGTTGGGGATGTAGACTCAGAGAGCCAGCTGCC
>JAACJM010000334.1:0-78130 GCA_013368315.1 Tetrapyrgos nigripes
TCAACTCGACGATTCATACATGTATTCCATTCATACAAGTGTTACAGTCAACGATCGCTCCGTTGTTGCTGTTGAAAGGAGCGGCGGAGCGAGTCTCTGATATTTGTATTGGTTATGCTAGTGGGACGGGCTCGAAGGAATGTCGTCTGAAGACATTGCCAACATCTTACTCTTCGACGACCCAGCTGGTACTCAAAATACTAGCATGGAAGATATCGCATCTCATGAACTTTGCGTCCTGGCTCTCGCTTCATCAAAACTGGCCCTTTTTGCCTGCTACCCCATAGCATGGCTGTTTTCATTGCTGCTACCATCCCATCGCTATTTACGTGCCTGGTAGAGTCGTTCACGCGCTAAAAGACGCTGAATACTCTAGACCGATCATTTCCGTCCCTTGAAGACAAACTTATTTCGTCTTCTGATACAGATAGAATTTGCGTCTATGCGGTGGCCACACGGTAAGCGTACTGGTCATTCTTGCATTTTTTTTTGCTAATGATATGCAGTTTAGAATCCTACCCGACTCTTCCCATAGCTCCTTTATTATTCTTGGACAATATTCTGCCGCTTTGCACGAGATGTTCTGTGCATCCCAGGTGTGTGTTAATTTATTGGCATAGTCTGCTTTGCTCATGATTGCGTGTAGGTTCTGCTGTTGCCGTTGAGCATATTTTTTCTGGAGGGCGTGATACTATCTCCCTTCGTCATGCTAGTCTTCAGACTGAGACAATTTCGGCCTTGATGGTGGTAAAGGCTCAGTTACGCATGGCTCGCACTGTGATTATTGAAATTTTGGGAGATGATTAGATGTATTCAAGTATTTAGTTGCTTTCACGCAAGTATAATCATTTTATCAAGTTTTTATTTGACCGTACAGACCGTACCGTATACAGTATATGACCAGTACCCGTACCGTCACTGATGTTCATAAAGGTAAATACAGTACGGGTACGGCATACCTGTAAGAGGTATGCCCTGTATTAAATATGGCTGTACCTGTATACGGGTACGGTACCCAGCCCTATGTGGAAGTGGTCGACACTGATTTGTATTCTCACTTTGGCATTGGCATTGGCTTCGAAGAAGAAGACGAGGAATTCTGGCACGCCGAAAGTTTCTGTACGCCTTTCTGCCGAGCGGATATTTTTGTGTTTTCGGCGTGTGGGTATTTTGATGACATAGAGTTGGAGTTGGGATTGGAGGTGTAGAAAGATTGTAGGGAGAAGGAGAGGGAAAGGAAGGAAATGAGAGGGAGTTGGGAGGAAGGAATTGACGCGAGCAATAATCACGCGACCGACGCTTTGGTCACCGCCTCCCGCCTTGTCATTGCCGCCTGGGCCTACACGTCCTCAAAGCCCCAAATACATTCACGTACTCATGGTGGTACGTGATATGCTACTCTACATATCATTCATTCACCGTTTCCGCAAGTTTCTGGTTTTACATGACTGGGTGGATAGGCCAGTTTCTGCTAGGGTGAAGAGGGATGCTTGGGTGTACGTCCTGTCATTTAGAAATGGCAAAGCCTGCAAAATCAGCTGTACCCATCGCACACCGAGACACAGACTGCAGGAGTGGAGGTGCAAAGACAAGTCGAAGGGATTCAAACTGGTATATTCAGTTCGGGTCAGTGAAGAGAGAATGTTCAGTATCGGTACGTTTTGAGAGTATCCATCAGTCTTTTCACTCACAAATGTTTCAGAACACGAAGCTCATCAGCAAGTACTTAAATATACCCACAAAAGCAATGGCGCTTGCCCGAATTGCTCTTCAAAGCACCGAGAGGAATTCGTCTTCAAAGCAGCATTTGGATTGAGAGATGCCTGCGACGCCGTTGATAGGGCGAGGGAACTTGTTGGCTGAGCAATTGGGGCTTTTCTCCTCTTTTTCTTTAGTGTCGTTGTTTTCTGTTTGCTATCGTGTTTCTTGCTTTCGTATCTGCGTTGTATGTACATTCTTGGGTGTAGATTTGGATGTTTGCCATCCCAACCGGCCATTCCTCCGTCTTTGCCCGTCGAGCTGTTAGCCCGTATTTTTGGAATCCTCTGTGAAGGTCAACCAACAAAGTTCTCCACATGAGGATAATGCAGAGTTACCCTCCACTCTCTCTCAGTTCATTGTGCAGTGCTTGGCGTCAGATGCTATTTTGTTCCTCACTTCAAACCTCCACTCAGACTGTGCCTCATACGGTCCAAACTTCATCCGCTGTCGGTGCACTTGTTTCCGGGAGCCCATGAAGATCATCCATTGGTACAACTACTCGCCATGTCTCCTCTTCCATCAACCACCATGTCCAGTCGCCCTTCCATACAGATCTCGAGCTCCTCCAAATCCGCCAGCTCGCTGGTCACTCCGAGTCCCGCTACTCTGGCCGATCCGCCAATGCGCTATGTCAACGGTGCAATGATGGACGCGAACTTTGCAGAGAGGTACGTATACCTCTTTACAGTGTAATCAATACCACTCTAACCATCCTTAGATTATGTCGGGACAGATCTCTATTTACAGAAACCTTGGACGTCATCAAATTTGTATGCAAGGATCTGTGGGCAGCGTGTTGGGATAGACAAGTGGACAACCTGCGGACGAACCATAGGGTGCGTTTTTACCCCGTCCCTCAAGGTATTCCAGCTCACCAAGTCAATCCAGGGCATCTACGTTTTGCAAGACAACACTTTCAAGACCATCACATGTTTATCGTCTTGGGAAGGACGGGCCGATGCTACACGCAAAGCCAAACTTGGCAGCAACAGTGTACACGACGACTTCTGACGCAGATGCGCCTTGCCATGGACACGTTGGAAACGCGACTGCGTCAAGCCACTGACGCGCCTGCGTCCTATTCTGACTCGGGAAATACGATATATCTGCGGACCTATCTGAACTCTGGATAGATGGTCCATTTGGACTCCTATCTGCACCTGTATATGTGCTTCAGATATACGGGATTTCTGGACATGTATCCGGAGCTTTAAAAGGTTATCTTTCTTTTGTTCGAATAGCTATACAAATTAGGCGTCTTTTTGTACATCTTTACATAGATGATAGAGAGGTACAAAGTACGAGATGGTGGTCAAAGACAAGAAGAAAAGTTAAACAAAAGTAAATATGATAGGACCTATATAGACCTGTAGCTAGCACTTGGGCACTTTTCGCCCTCAACACGTGATGTTCCCACGGTCCAAAAAGGCAAGCCCTTTGATGGGCCACGGGCCAAGCCCGGAGCTCCATTGTTCTTCCTCCGGAGGTGCTTTTGTTTGTATATTTTTGGCCTCTGGTTGAAGTTGTGAGCGTCGTTTCACTACAGAAGCCTCAGAGCTATGGTGAGGCAAAGTCAACCTGATATACAAGCTCTTAAATGCCATGTAATAGCATAAAAATGATACATTTGAACATGCTAAGGGAATATACACTGTAAACCTGATATAAAAACCTCCAAAAGACATGTTGAACACATCCAAAAGACACTACACTACACTATCCTATCCTGTTCAACTCATAAGCACAAAATGGGCCTCCAGCCCTGGAAGAACCACAACATAAGCCTGAAAGAGGAGTAAGTTAGCAAAACAGACCGACCAGAAGGACACTATAGAAGCAAACTGATAGTGGAAAAGCGAGACAATGGTGATAGATTATCTTACAAGGCATAGAGAGAGCAGGCCTAAGACCAGGGGGGGAGGGTGTTCGTGAGTGCTGGTGGTGGTGGTGAAAGAACAATCAATGAACAAATAAACAAAACACGGGAGGCTTTCGGTCGGTCGGCCAATTGAAGCCCCATTGGGACGTCACGTGTTGAGGGCGGAAAGTCAAACCCTGTAGCTAGGTCCCTCTAGTTAACAAGGAGTTGATCGAAGGCAGAGCCTTTCCTTGCTAGAGTGACCTGTTGCAAAGGCCGGATCTTTGACCGACACTACATATGACATAGCTAGACTCTCATGTGATCTCTGAAAATGGGGCATTGCCTAATTGGGCGATTGCAATTTGCGCTGACGTATCATGTACCTTTCGCTGTAACCACCTTCGTACTCTCTGTAATCTCTGTATTCCCTTCATATACCCTCCAAATGTCCTCTATTAGCAGCACTCGTCTCACTTCCACTTTGTCTGACACTCCGGAACCAATTCCAACGCAAATAGCCACAAACTACGCGACATTCTTCTCATCACTAACCAGTTCTCTTCCTCTGACGTCTACAGACTTCCCTTCTGAGCCAACTTCCGATATCGACATGTTCTCCGCAATTTCAGAATCTGAGGATGATGAAATCAAGTCAAAATCACACAAACTTCCAAGAAGACACCTGAAACTGATGCTGAGAAGTTGACATGTCAAACATATCCGCAATACATAAAGTCCCTCGATGACCATACGGTTGCCACGATGGTGTGAACGGAGATCCCAGCTCATATGCTTCCTAGAGATTACATCGGAGGCCTGTCATGTGCGTTCCTCAAGAAGCTATGTTACCAACTATGTCTGGTCTGCTGGCAGGTCACGAAGAGGACCCAATGCCCTAAACCACTTCAGCTCAAGTTTGCGTGTGCTGTCCACAAGAAACAAGATGTCTTTATGAATGTTCAAACTGGATCTGGCAAGACACTGGCTATGATTCTTCTGCTGCTTCTCGCAGATGGAAGTTTCATAGTGATTATCATTTCTCAGCTCAAACGATTGCAGGCTTCTCAGGTATGTCGTTTTGCTTTTAATCAATCTAGCCCGTGTCTAATTATTGGACAGGCCAATGCACTACGAGAGAAGTATGGACTATGTGCTGTCATTGTCAATGAAGACAGTCCGAAGGATGATGCATACTGGAAGGTAAATTGTTTCAACTATTTCATTATCTACTGGTACTGAATATGTTTCTTGTATTAGACTCATGCATATGACTTTCGACTGAAGCGTCCGGGCTCCGCAGATGTTTTCATTTCTACGCCAGAGCAGTTCTTTGTGGCAAAAGAAGGCTATCCAATGATTTTCAGCAGGTTTGTCCGCAAATCGGTTTTTAATCAACAAATTGGTCTCATTGGGATAGATAAAGCACATTTTGTGCACCTTTATGGACTCGAGCATTACGGTATACGCCCGTTCCGTCCTGCATATGGTAACCTTGCGGGTATCAAGAATATTTTTGGTCCAAACGTTCCCTGGGCTGCTATGACAGCAAGTGCCACTCATCAAGTTCTGCAAACTCTTGAAAAATGAATTCTTGGCCCCAGCTACTGTACTCTGAGTATGACGGCAAACTGGCCCAACATCATGTATGCTACTCACTGTGTACCCAGTCTAGTGTTGGACATGACTCGACTCCGGCTAAGTCGGTGAGTTGAGCCGATTTGTAGTCGAGTCAAGTCAATACAGCATTAGCCTAGATAATTCTCCCGAATGTAAGTGATTAGTATCTCAATATTATGTCAATGCAGTTAACCCATTATTATAGCCATCGAGTTCTCTACACTGTTCTGTTGTTCCTTCCATAGTGCCAACTTTGACTTGCAGAACTTTCTGCAGGGCAAACTCTGGGATAGCATAAAGACGACACCTGACACTACTCCGTCTACATTATCCAAGCTGAAATCTCGTTCAGGCAAGAAACAACATCTACTTGAGAAGAAACTTGAAGCTTGGAGACTAGAAATGCATCAGGTTCAACCTTGGCCTCCGCGACCGGTATACTATATTCTTCCTGACTCTCACATCAAATTACTGGCAGCATTCCTTCCACATTCGATTTGGAGCACACATGATCTTATAGGACTTACTGGGCAGTCGGTGGAGTGGGGTCGGCACTGGGGTACATCTCTATGTAAGTTGGTGATGGAATTTGATCGCATGGAGGAGATGGTTAGATCACCAGAGTTTATTGAGGAGAGTGTTGCGATGAAGATCAGTGGGAGGATATATTTGCCCAAGACCAAAAGACACAAGAACACTGATAATTGTGCTCTCAAGGCCATGGGTACCGACAGATATGAGACTGATAAGCGCCGACGTAGCATATTTTTTGAGATTACAAATGAGTAGACTACTTTTCTGTAACATCTGCAAAATCTAATTGTGGTAACTCATCTGTCTCGAAACAAAATATAGCTGCTAAGTCTCCATCTTCAGAACTATGAGGTTTCCCGCTTTTCAAGTCCTTCAATGAGCTGTTGAATGTCTTGAGTCCAGTTGACTCGTACTTCTGCTGACCAGCTGCATGAAGATCTGGAGATGCCATTGCTGTCTCATTTCCCTCTCTGTCCATGTCTTCTTGTAATAACTTCCATCTCTTCACTGCTTCGCATACCCTTTGCCCTAAAACCAATGTATCTGGTTTGGTGTGTCCAGTCTTTTGATAAGGCGCATTGACGGAAGTCCAGACAGTTTTCTTTAGTGCCTCTAAATACTTGATAGCTGCTGAGATTTCTCGGTACTTATACCAGTCCAAGTAGACTCCTTTAGCAGCGAGAAGACCCTGACAAAGATTACAATTTCAAAGGTAAGTTCCATCAAAAAATCGCAGAACTTACTTTGAGGACACCAATTAAATGTTCAATATTCATATCAATTCCCATGCCATGTCCCAGTAGCCCTGCAATGTTCACTATCATGTTATCACGCATGATATTCCTGAATGCCAAACGTGTCGGATGTCTGGATAGAAGTGGAGATGCTAATTACTTATGCAAAACCTAGTGGCCAGACTTTCTTGAGATTGTGCACAAAATGCAATAATTGTGTGCTATAGTTGTTTGAGCCTGCACCAAGGAATATTTGAGCTAAATCCATCAGAATATCCTCAATACGACCAAAATCACAATCAGAAATAGCTTGAACAAGTTCTCGAACATAGAGAAGGTCTCGAAAAAGCTTGCATGTGTTCTGGAAGATGATATCCTTTGGATTGCGCTCCTTGTCTCTTTTCTCGGATGGGGAAGGAGGAGGAGTAGGTTGATCAGTGAGTTTCTCTGGTGATGGATTTCTCTGTGCAAATACAGAGAGAGACCTATGCCCACGTTTGCGCTCCCAAGCAGCAAGAATGATGCCATCAAGGATTTTCTGAAAAGCAGATAACAGAGTATGATAATCTGGCTTCTCATTTCTGAGTCTCTTCTTCTCGAGTAATGAGAAAAGAAACTTAGTGTGCCAGGCTGCGATGCTTCCCCATGATGAACATGTAGAATCGCCCACACAAGGTTTAGGCACACATGAAAGAGGCCCGGACCAAATTGCAGAAATTCTTGATGATCCCATGGTGCAATTTCCACACGATGATGGCTCTGAATAGCCATGCTGCAGACAACTGTAAGGAGATCTGCGAAAAAAGGCCATGTGTAGTCGTGTAACTGCTCTGGGGAAAAGCCAAGCTGATTGATGAAGATATCCTCTTGAACGTGTATGTTTCCAATGACCGAGGCCTCTTCAGTCAGGCAAATTTGAAGGGGAAAGTATTTCGTCTGATGATCAGAGGGTAGCTGTCTGCGGGGATGATGTTGGAGAAGAGGATGTTTCGAGTGGTATCTGGGGAATGAATCGGGCATGTACTTTGTTAGAACACCAATGATATGAACCACAGATTGCTGGTAATAGGCTTTGGTCTCGATTTCAGTAGGCACGATATCAATGAGGGTGAGTCCTGTTGACTTGAGAAAGTTCTCCCATATTGGAGCGAGTTTCATATCCCTAAAGTCAGCTCTGAAAAGTTGATATGCTAATGGAAAAGTTGCAGTCTGGACTTTGAGAGCTGCACCAGGTCGTTGCTCTACAAAAGTAGACTGAGCTACATGGATATTGTCGTAGGTCATGCCAGATGGTTCACAGCGAACCATCAGCATTACTTCATCCATTGTGCGTTTACCGAGTTCTACAACAGTGCGAGCAACTGTATCTGTGGAGGGGATAAGACCAGACCGGTGGAGAACATCCATCATCTGTTCCGAAGTACCATTTGCCCAGGCATAGATGCCAAGTGCACTCTGGAACTTTGCAGAATTTCGCGACCACGTGAAATGGACTTGGGAGGTGATAATATGACAGCGCTAATGAAATCACTGTAAATAGCAATCCCTATGTAAATTGGAGTTGAGCTTACTATTGCATTGAGCTCCTCCTTGAGTGGTTTGACTTCGTTCTTAGCGTCCATTGCAGCTGCGTGCAGAATCCTTGAGAAAGTTGGAGTCAGTGCAGATTTGGCAATTTTGGTAACATCCCAGTCTTGAAGATAAGACAGAGAAATATCGGATGCCTTGGCTTGCAATAATGGTTTTGCAGCATCAAACTCATCGGATATCTTCTCTTCTACCAAAGCAATCGCTACATCACGAGTAGACAGCCAAGATTTGATGCACAGCTTCCCCTCGTCACTGTCCCATAAAGTATCCAGAAGCTGTTCAACATTCTCGTACTTTTCCTTGAAAAAGGATGTACGATAACGATGAAGCTCAGCATTGGTAGAGTCACTCTTTAGAATGGAAATCAAAAGATTAGTGAGACTCGAACGAGCCACACAAATATGTCCCAGTGCTTTCAGGAGATTCGGGCGCTCTCCACAAATCTCTCCACAAATCTTCTGTGTGTCCGAAGTCTCAACTGAAGCGGGAGACATTAGAGTCGAGGGACGAGGTCTAAAAAGTATATCGCAAGAGTCAAGATTCAAAGTATCTACATAGTTGTAAAGTAAGTACTTAAAATACGGTATTCCATAAAAATCTTCTAACCATTGAAAAAGGTATCATCGACATCCATCAATCCACTAGAAGACATCTTGTTGAGGGACTGGAGAATCCAACGTCAAATTACTGACCTGAAGGTCCAACGGAGAAAGAGATGCCGGATTATTAGGTGTCGCAGGTGAAGGGTTTGGAATAGTACGAGGTGTTTCCGGCAGGGTGCTAAACGGAAACTGAGATGTCGATACAGTGGGGGAGACTGACGGAGATGTCTCGTGTCGTGGTACTCGGAATGTAGGACTTGTCTTGGGCTTTCGCGCAGGCATTACTTTGCCCAATACACTATGCCAGACAGTGCTCGAAGTGCTGGTAGTAGGTAGAGCATTGTTGGGGCTCTTGCTTGCAGTAGTGGTGGTGCAGATTCTGAGAATGACAGTGTGGACTGTCCAGGAAAGACTTGCTCTCGCTTCTTCTTTGTGGACATGGAGAGATGTTGGTATCACTAAGAGAAGTGGAAATTTTTTCTATTGGAGGTACATACATAAGCAGAGATTTGTAATCACCCAATTAGGCAGTGGCCCAAATCGAGACATCACATGAGAGTCTAACTACGTCATAAGTGGTGTCTGCCAGAAAAAAGTCACAAGCCTAGGACCTATATAGGTCCAGTATATAGGTCCGGAAAGATAAGGTATACCAAAAAAGGGTATGACCCCTTACATCAAGTTAGAGAGAGGAAAAACGCACTTTTAAAGCCCTCGCTGTTCCGAGTTTTTAAGTATTAATGAGATGATCAGTGAATGCCACGCACTCGATGGAGTAGTTTACTTTTTGCTGAGCGTTGATCTGTTGGGCAGTAGCCCATGGGAGAAATAGGTCACCTTCGACGTCATGTAGACAATCTTCAGTGACACTGGTCAGCAGGCGAAGCATCTCCAAGCGACCTACGATGAAACTCAATATGACAATCAGAATGATAACTCAGAGGTATTACGAGCCGCGTCCCTATATTTCAATTTGGTCGAAACTGGTACCCATTTAACGGACTCGAAGTCAAAGTCAGCATAATCATTAAGACGCTTCTCGAGATCTGCTGCTGCCTCATCGGCGACATTTCCTTTTCAGATTTCGGCCGTTCCGGATGGAAAATTTTTTGTCGTTGCTTGGACTTTTCATTGCAGAGTAGGTCGTATTTGGTGAAAACAATGATCACGGGAACCTGAGCTTTGACAAAATCAGTTGACGGGTTCAGGAAATGTGTACTTCGTCTTACACTGGTTGGCGAGTTTGATGAGTTGCTGATCTCCGGTCTCCATTAGACGAGAGCCAGTGCGGGGAGTTTGTATGCAAAGCCTATGTATACATGGGTGTCAACTACAATAAGTAGGATTTTACTGGATGGTTCATTGTCTTTCTAGATGACTGTTGTTCTTTCCCTGTCATTTTTCTCTTAGCAAAGAAATCTGATAGCTTTGGGTGCTTTAAAACTTATGTTGCTTGGGCTGAAAATGTCACTGGCAAAAAGTTAAAGACTCTACACCAACTCTACACATCAATTTAGGGGGAGAATTTGAAAAATTTAAACAGTTTCTTGCTGAAAAAGGCATTGAACTACAAACTTCGGCTCCTTATATACACCAACAAAATGGTCGTGCTGAAAGAATTATCAGAACTCTTGACGAGAAGTCTGAGGCCATGCCCCATCATGCAAATGGACCTCCTTCTTGGTGGGAATTCTCTATTCTTACTGCTCACACACCATTAAAGAGACTAAAATGGAAGACTCCTTTTGAATTATTCTTTCGGAAGAAACCAGATGTCTCTTATTTTTGTCCTTGGGGATGCACTGCATATGTCTTCATTCCACCAGACAAAAGAGTTAGCAAACTCTCGCCCGAGTCAGAATTAATGGTCTTTGTTGGTTATCGTAAAGGTTCTAAAGCTTGGCTCTTTATGCAATGTGATAATTCACTCTTCATTAGCCCACAAGCTCTCTTTATTGAAAAGTGGTTTCCATGAGTTCAGTTGTCCGAAACAGTAGAAGGTGACAAATCCGCTACACCTGTCCAACCTTCTGAACTTTTGCGGAGTTTGCACAAACAGGGTACACAAAATCTCCCACCTGACCCTGTTGCACCCCTTGATTTAGATGATCTGTTCCAAGAGACATTTGAGGATCCTGGTCCACCACCTAATGGATGATGAAGATCATAATGATAATGCTGGTGCACATCAACCTCCTGACCCAAATGACTCTGAATCAGACTCTATACCATCTCGTTCACCTACTCCACCATCTGTACCACAACCACCTGCAGAAATACCTCCTGATCCTGCTCCAGTAGAAGGTCCAAGACCATTAAATCCATGTAATGTTGATTTAACTACTGGAAGATTCAAAAACAGAGAACCACCTCATGGTGGTAGATCATCATCTCGTGAATCTAGACCAATTTGGAAAGTTACTGATCTGAGTATGCAACATAGTAAAAATATACCTCATGGAAGTTGGAGAAGAGTGGAAACTCGTTCCCAGTCTCATGCGAGAAAATCACAAACTGTTGCAGATCCGGTTCCATCGACTTTTCAAACTCCGGTTGGGGAAGAGTCTGATGGTCAATCTGAAATAGAAGCAGGACCTAGTTGAGAAATTGTGGAGTTTCTTGAACAAGACACCTTACAACATTGTGTACAAGAAGGGGGAGGGGAGTATGGTTACGAAATTATTTCTTATCACAGGCTTTTGACAATGAAAAGTTTGTGAATGAAAGGCTAGGAAGTTCCCTTGCGACACTGCTTTTTATTCACAATACTCCTATTGCTCTTTTGGATAAATATCCATATTACCATGATACCAATAGAGATCCAGATCCAAAGAAATCATCAAAAGAAGATCTGCTTAACTATTGGAATAATAAGACTTTTGTGCAAAACTGGACATCTACAGACAACTTCAGGAGGGCTCCAAAAGATCTTAAAAAGCAATGGGAAGAAGCCTGTCAATATGAGATTGATCAATTGAAGAAATAGCAAGTCTTTGAATTGGTAGATCTTCTAAAAGGTTGTAAACCAGTCAAATGTCGTTGGGTGTTTAATATAAAGTCAAACAAGACTAAACATGCAAGACTTGTTGCAAAGGGTTTTTCCAAAGTCGAAGGTATTGATTACAACAACGTATTCAGTCCAGTAGTCTGCTTTGAAACGGTTAGACTGCTACTTGCCATTGCTGCTATAAAGAATTGGGAGATCAAAGCACTAGATGTTAAAAGCGCTTTTCTCTATGGATGAAAGGGGTGTGGGCCATTGCTAACGCGTGGCGAGTACGAGGCCGCAGGGTTCAGTCAATTAAATAAGAATTAAACTATATTCCATTTTTGCTACAGACATAAAGGACCACTACAGCCTTCTTATGCGCAAAGAATTCCAGAGCGTCATTGTTAGCTTGGACATCTGGAGATAACTTTGTTGCTATACCAGTTCCAATGCCATCATAGACCCATTCATGGGCACCATCAAACATCCTAGTGATGAAGTGATCATTTCCGAAATAAATAATACCATTTATGTGATACTGTTTTGCCTCAGCTCCTTGAGGCATATGTATGATATTCTGAATCTACATATTGCACTCATAAGGTATTGACATTAGGAAAAATTTGGGGAATCTTTGGAATGTGTATTTCCGAAGCATGTCTGAGTGACAAGAGGGACATTGATCAGTCCATGGCTCCACAAAATGAGACACGCAAGCTTGAGTTGACTGATAAGTACCAGTAGTCCGAGTCAACAGGAGATTGTGTTGCATCCTCTCCCGAAGCGAGAAGTGGTTGTTACCGCAGAAAACTGTTCTCTTAGTGGTGGGATTGACTGACCGCATCAACTCATGCAGGACATCGCTTGTATCTGCATAAGCCCCATCTGGAAAAGCATCAGGATCAATTATAGAAAGCTGTCTTCGTATTTGATCTCTGATATCAGCGTAGTTTGATGAGTTTGACTGGAAAGTGGCTGAAAGCTCATTCATTAAAATTGAGGAGAAATTATCACTTTCACCAAGAAAAGCGGCTCTTTCTGTTCTGAACAAATGATAAAGAAGCATGAGAGCAAAGTCATATGCACAACTGTTAGCAGACCACTTGAGTGTGGGATAATCATGACTTGGAGCTTGTTCAGATACACTGGTTTCTTCTGAAAGAATTGAAATTGATTTGTCCTTCATTTCATTGCAATCCAGACTGGTCATATCAATAGGTACAAAATTACCTGATTGCTTTTTCTTTGCATGATGTTTTGTCTCTTCTTTTTCCAGTATTATCCAAGAAATATCTTTATGCAGCATAGACTCAAATTTTTCATCTGCATCCCATACTAGACTCTGGTGAAGCCCTTCAGGTCTATGTCTATTGCCAAAATGTGATCTATATTGTTGTATGAGTGGTCCTCTTAATTCTCCAATAATTGAACGTGGCAATTTTTGATCTACACGTAACTTAGTGATGTCATTCAGAATTTCCAATTCCCTTAGTTCTTGTCGATATCCACCTTTATTGCTAATACCACCAGTAATATGACTAACATTAAAACCTTGTAAAATCATAGTCCCACTTGCACTAGAGCTCCTTGACAAAGCAGTATAGATGGCCCGGAAATCACGACTATTGTATATGTCTGCCACATTGGGGTCTCGTGTTTTCCCTTGGGAAGCAAAGTCTGTCATCGCAAAATTGGGTAGAATTTCTACTTGAGTTCTAGAGATCTGAATGATTCTGTCATCAGGCAGCTTACAGTTAATACGTCGTGTATTTGGGGTAATAGGAACAACATTGAGGGGCAGGTCTTTGAACTGAATATTTGTAGGAGCCTTTTCAAGTTTGACATACAGCACATCCAGCACAAGTTGACCACGTTTTCCCTTCCTAGCTTGCCACCCATGCACTGTACCTTCTTGACCTTTGGTTATACGAAACGGATCATGACAGGCAGACCTTTACACAAGTGAAGAGTACTGGGAATTTGCATATTATTCGTTGAAGGAGCTTGCTTCCACAGTAGCTGCTGTACATGTTCGTCAATTTGGTGTTTTGTAGCTTTTCTGCGTTTGCGTTTTCGATCACGAGTTTTAGTAGGAGGTTCATCAAAAACAACCTCTTCATCATCAGAGAAAAAGGGTGTGAGTACTTGGCCTGTCTCTGCAGCAAATCGTTTACTGCCCAGTTCATTAGCTACATCCTTGTGTTTGTTATAAGTCAAAATTATGGAAGTATTGCGGAAACGAGGGTTATCAATAGACCGAGAATCATTTGAAGGGTCTGAGATTAATGATCGCAAGAAACTAATATCCTCTGTAGTGCAATTTTTATATCTCATGTTCTCCAATGCTTGACGAAATTTGTTATCTTGATCTGACTTTCCGGTTTGTCGACAGTTCTTTCTCAAGAGTACTACAGTGTTGACTTGATGCCATAAATATTTTCCAATACTGGCTTGTTGGTCTGAAGAATTGGAACCTATGATATGGCTATATAATGATACACTTTCACCACCCATGGCCGGTGGCAATTGCACAAAATCACCTGCAAATATCATGTTCATCCCACCAAATGAAAGAAGTGGTTGATTCGCACTGATTTTGTACATGTCTTTACAAGAAAGCATTGAAACTTCATCTAAAAAAACATAATTCACGCCACTGAGTCTGGAACAAATTTGGGATAGAGATGTCTTCCAAAACTCACCCTCCTCTGATGAATTGATCCCAAAAATGGAGTGATAAGTGGAACCCTGAATCAAAGCTGCCGCTGTCCCAGTTGGTGCAACCACTATCATGCAGTGGCTCTCATCCCTCTCTTTAAAGAACTCTCTCAGAGTCTTCAGGACTTGAGTTTTACCTGTCCCTGTCATGCCACCAACATACATCTTCAACTGGTCTGAAATTGAACTGACAGCATGGTTTGCAATAATACGAAAAGCTCTTTCCTGTTCTTGATTCAATTGAAATTTGATACATAAATCATCTATGAGTTTTTTGGTGTGATTACTCTTGAATTTCTCCTCAAATATATGTTGATCAAGAATTTCTACCTGATTGGGATATTTGTTAGGAAAGTTATTTGGTCTGTCTTTGTTGTGCTTCAATCTATTTGTTAACACACTTCCCTTCATTTTCGCAATTTCCAGTCTCCATACATTTGAACTCCCTAAAGGAAAGTCAAAAGAGGCTGGTATAAGATTTTTCAAGTCACATTTTGCATTTGACCACCCCGTATTCACTAGTAAATCAGTCATCTCTTGCATGTCTAACTGCCTGCGTATTTCACGTGCACTTATACTGTCATCTGAACATTTAAATGGATCAAAATGAACTCCATCATCAAATTCAGGCTCTAAACTGGAAGGATCAATTCCAAGACTCTGAGCTTTTCTTTGAGCATGATAGTCATCTCTTGAATCCAAACATTCAAATCGAAGTTCAAAATTGTCCATCAGGAACTTTTGATGGGTAGAAAATTGATAGTTAAGGAATGCACTATCCCAATTTTCATCCTTGATCTTAAGATCTTCTCCTGTTCTCCAAGGTTTGAAAAGTGTCAACATTACTGAGCAGTAGAACTCTCTGTCACCTTTATTTTTTCTTGGTAATGATGGCCCAATAAAGTTAGGCACAATATTCTTCTTATTGTGCATGCACAAGTAATGTGTACTGGCCAAAGGGTGGTCATCCATAAATGGATGTCCATTTTTGGGCAACCTATGTTTTTGCAAAGGCCTGGCTTTGTTTTGAGTACTAGGACGCACAACTTCCAATGTATCTTTATCTGATGCTTCATCTGATGAACTGCTGCAATCATAGTTTTCAGACCTCTCATCATCAGAGCAATCAATTTCTTTATTGCCTGCTTTAAGTTTGACGCGTTCACATTGGCAGACCCATTCGTATAAAGTCATCTCATTTAAAGCTTGTGGACGGTATATATAATCAAAAATTGAGGAAAACCCTACAATCTTGCCCTTGTGACGAATCACCACTACCTTTTCCTCATTATTGGGTGGGACTTCCTCAGGTTCTCGCCAAAACTTACGTGCTTCATTGACAAAATCTTTCCAATAAAAGGATTTGAACTCATGACTTGTGTAATGATCAGGTTTATCTAAAAGATACATAGCAATCATTGGTGCGCCCAGCTCCATCTTGACCGACAGCAAGTTAACCACTTGGGTAATAATTTTTCTTGCTTTCTCATGGCGGGGTAAACTACCTGTCAACATTTCCGCATTTCTTTGTAAAATAGTACGAATAACTTCGAAAATAACATGAGTGTTCAGATTCCATTTTGTAATGTACTCTGTCACATACAGCACAACAGCCTTTATTGCTGTCCCTGATAGCAATGATGAGACATCAGAGTTACATCTAAGTAAGTATGTCATAGTTTGGTTGTAGGTATTAATCCAAGCTTCTGACTTTTTCATTCTCAGGGCACCTGTTTCAGTGTCAACTTGCGTTGAGGGGAAGGTTTCACGTGGAAACCTGGCTTTGCAGGTACCAAATTTATTGTCAAGGCAACCCAGATAATCTTTACCTGCCTTCCTTGTTCCTTGCTTGGTCAAAGTAGATTTGCATTTGTGTATATGAGTTCGGGATACAATATCGTCCACTTCCTGTTGGTAATTTTTATACCACGCTTTACATCGCTCACAAACCTCAGTGCTAGTACAAAAACAATCTGATGGAGGACTCTGAGGTAAAGAGTATAAAGGATTGGTGTATTCTTCATTTTCTGAGATAGCCTGAAGATTTTCTTGAACCTCTTCCTGAGTCCCTGTCATAAAATCTCCACAATGTACAGATTCTAAGTATTCAACAATTTTTCTCTGGAAATCATCTTCATTTTTCAGTATAGCATCTCTTATCTGTTGTGGAGACATGCTGTTTGCAATCCAAAGAAGCATATGAAGATGGAGTGTCAATCTCCCTTGTTGTTCTATGGTTCCAAAATAACCAGAAGTCTTCCCGAAAATGCCGTCATGATCAGTGTTAACTCCCAATATGTGCTTGATAAACATTTGAACCATGAAATCAAAGAACTTGGCACCGGCCACAGGATTGTTAATAATTCTGCGAGTTCTTTCATCATTAGGAAGATTAAGATTAATGTCAAAATTTTCATCAGTGATAGCATAGTACAAACATAGAGGGTGAGTTTGATCTGATGGTGCAAAAGTGATATACCAAGATGGGGCCCCAAGATATGAGATTAGGGACCACAGCTTAACCCGTAAGAACTTTTTGCTGGACATAGATCCTTTTACTGTACCACCGACGTGATCCAAATCTTGAATGACCTGATAGCACAATTTTTCTTCTTCTGTTTCGGGCTTTACTATTTCACCTTTGCTCAGTTTGTCTATCAAACTGTTCAATACATGTGGATTCAAATTTAAGATACGATCTGCAATAGTGGAGAAACTTTTCTTTTGTGTGAGTGCAAAGCCATTACTTGTACTCTTTTTGACTTGTTCATGACTAAAGGCCACAAAACCAAATAAAGGGTCAGTCTGGAACCTCTTATCATGGTAGTTCATGAAGTATTTTTTGTGATTTTTTTCAGAAAATGACTTGAGTGTTGTCATGCCAATACTACCCATCCCATAAGGGAAAAGCCAGGGAAATATAGAAGGATATAATAAGGGATTGTTAAATATTGAAGAACTTTTTTCACTATGCCCAACAGCCAGAAATTTACCTTGTGATTTTAAATAAGCCAAGGCCTTAGCTTTCTGTAGTTCCACAGAAGTATTCTGTAGCTGTTCACCTGTGATACCATGCACTACAAACGGCACACTGCCTGTCTCGGTGCCAGTTTCCAGTTCATTGTCATGAGTACTAGTACCCTCGGGTATTCTGTTGCCTTCTGACTGCATCATTTTGAATGCTACAGTAACTGGTGGTATATCCTCAGGGTATCTATTGAGATTATCTGTTGAGATTGTTATATTTTGATATGCAGGATGATTCAATCTAAGCCAATTTAATGCTTTGAACACTTCCTTGCATCTAACAAGCATGGGAGTACGTTTATAGTCCTTTTCTGTGGGCTTGCATGGACCAGTAAACATGATAGCCAAGACTTCATCAAGATCTTCTGGAGGTGGAGGAAGGATATCGTACACTTTCATCACTGGTGAGTCAAAAGCTATGACATGTGAAATCATTTTTCTCATACCAGAAGATACACATACAAAACAACAATTTGTTCGGACCTTTTGAATTAGTAACTTTTCAACAAAATTCAAGTTCTGTAATTGAGGGGGGATGTCTCCAAGCCAAAATCCATTTGTTAGTGAGATACGAGGAATCTTGCCGTCTCGGAGATAAACTCTACAGTCACTACACACTTTGGAACATGAATGATCAATAATCGGTCCAGGTAAATCAGTTATTTTATCAGAAAATGTTTGTCGTTCTTTGCGAGTAACTCCAGTAGCAATAAGAACATGAAGCATATTTTTAACTTGTTTGATAGGAGTTAGGGTCGATGCTGGCTTAAGCTGCCCACAAACTCCACACCCGTCTTCTTCAATTGCCGATGCAGAGAATTCACCGCACCAATCCGATGTAATTTTCTTAAGCAGAAGGTTGGAAGGAACTGGAGGGGGAAAGGCATTTTGACGTTTGATCTCAACTTGGTCAATAGGTTCCAAGACGGTGATAGGCTCTCTACAAGTGGACTGACATTGATGCTTTTCAAATAAGGTGTGAAGTTTTGATTTAGCATTGTCTCGAAACGAAAAATTATGATATCTGGCCAACTCTCTCAATGACGGGCGACTCAATGACATATACAATTCAGACATGGGTATCAGTGTATATAGAAACCTAGGATCACAAGTAAATTGTGAATCTTGTTCCAGGAAACCATGTAACCGATACATTGTTGAACCTGGATGAATTATTAAACAAGGAAAAAGTAGATGTTTTTCCAGATAGGGATAAAAGTAGGTATGACTTGGGCCACCTCCACGTAAGGAAATATATGATGAGGTATCACTCAAAGTTTGTGTACCCATTTGGAGACAGTGTGAATATATGAGTAATAATGAGCAAAACTAGTGATCGACGTTATGACATATGGATGCATAAACGCTACAGCTTTTTCACTGATATGAAAGTCAAGATCCAGCGATAAAGTGCAGTCCAAAGGTGTACTGGTAAAATCCAGAAGTGATGATCCACTATGAAGCCCAAGCATGTAGCACTGAACGCAGCATTGTAGACTTAACGCTCTCAGACAGGCAACAAAATCGTGGGCATAGAAAACTGATCTGAAAACAAACAATTTCGCATACTGGCATTTGGCGTCAATTCTTTCAAAGAAGGGTAGAAAGATAACTACTTTCTCAGTTGGAAATTTTGTATAGTCAACCAACTGATAATGATGATAGCTATGTAAAATAAAATCAATACTTTCGTTAGATGAAACTAGTACTTGCTCAAAAATGTTGTATATTTGTGGCCATAGACGTTTACGTGAAAGAGATTTGAGGGAGTTTGATAGAAAAATGAACTGCCCTGATGTGACGAATTGCCTCCTAACTTGAAACGCTGAATGATACTGCTGTAATGGATTGGATTGATGATAATTAAAGTGAAGGGAAGAGATTTGAGTATGTGAACTGAAATTTTTATTCTGAGGCGTTGATGAGTAAGAATTCTGAAGCGGCATTGGGCCGTCTATAAGCAAAAGATTAAACAGCGTTGAGCTGTGAGCATGCGACATTGAGTCGTTGTAGTCGTTAATTGGCATTGGGCCGCGTATATGCGACATTGAGTCGTTGTAGTCGTTAATCGGCATTGGGCCGCGTATATATGATGTTGCGATGTTGGAGTGTGAGTCCACGTATTGCATTGTGCTGTCAGGAGACATGTTCGGATTTGAGCCTGGAGCACTGAGTAGCATAGTGACAAAACAAAGTGAATCATATTCAGAATAAGTGGTTCTCGAGAATCCACCATATACGTTGAGGGACATTGAGCGAGCAAGAGAGAGAGAGTCGTTCGAGCCAGTGATTCTGTAAGCGACAAAAGCGGGAGCAGAGCTTGAGGCGGAATAACAGATGGGGAACCAACAGTCAAAGAGCCTGTGGCCAAGACCAGACAATATAAATGTAAGCAATGTAGTGAGAAACATAACAGATGGGTTGAGAGAGTTCATGACGGTCGGAAAGGAGAGACGACTGCGCAAACCAAAGCAGGCATATTTCGGATCTTAACCGGTATAACCCCTAAACAAACGGTAAAAATTGGAAATCAACTGAAACCCAAACATTCATCGCTGTTCCTCTTCAAAGCCAAAAAGTGCTGCATCTGGACCATACACTACGCACAACCTGGCGCAGGTGGATATGTGCCATCAGCCATTTTGGATCATCTATGTACTGGAAGCAAGGCAAAGGACTTAAACTTTGTTTGCTTCTTTGTAGCTTCTCCACCGCAAACGAAATACGCGGTGGACCTTGTGGCTGTGACCACTGGCTTTTTGGTCAGTGGTCACAGCCACAAAGTCCACGGAAGTTACTGTGAACTTGTTTGTTGATGCCTACATCTTACCTTTCCCTCCTGAGCTTCCATGGATCAATTTTGCACCGTCCTCAACCCCAAGAACAACACCATCCACCACTTGAAGGTGTAGTAGAGAGTGGTACGTCATAGCCATATTTGGAACTGATTGTTAAACACTTCCTTGTCTACTTGCCCACGACATTGCCTACTGGTACTCTGAAGCTCATACCGGCGCACGAAAGACGATCTACGCACGCGGTGGGTTGGAAGCATGATGTAACAACGTATGCAATCACCTAAAATTGCGGTAATCGCTTCTACATGACGAAATTATCACAACAGCTTAATTTTTTTGCCCGAACAGCTTTTAATCTGTTCCCTAGTTCTCTAGTGCGTCAACGCCCCTTTTTCTCCTACACCCGTTATTACCTTTGCCGCCGTCTAAACTATTAACCCACCCACTCACTTCCTCGATCGACTCGAAAGGATAGTTTCTTGAGAACACAATTCTAGCCATACCAATGTGAGATTTATGAAACATCAAAAGGGAAGTGTCAAAATCTACTGAAGTCGTTGAGTAAATCAGACAGTTTAATTCATCGAGAGATCAATGCGGCGTTGGAAATATTCTGGCTGAACTCAGCGCCCAACAAGTCATATGTTCCCGCAAGACTTACATCTGTTATTATTCGTACAGTCGCTTTGCCACTTTGAAGGTAATTGTAAGACATATGGGGCTGCGTATACGCTCGGATATCTACCATTTCAATAGTTGTAGACGAAAGAACACTGGTCATCAAAATCGTTGGAATATAAGGAAACCCAAGCGGAGCATGAGAAGAAGGTTGCCTGTAGTGTCGAATCTTGCAGCACCAACAAACGATAAATGTTCTTTCAGCCTCCTTCTACGCTGTGGATCACAAGAGTTTTTTTAAGTATGCTCTGAGATTTACCGAGCCAGACAGCTTCGCAAGAGGCAGTAAGATGGATAGGGGCTTCGCTTCTAGTGAACCAATAACTACACAGGTATGAGCTCCGACGCAAGCACGTAGAAGATAATAGAAGCACTGACCCTCTTGGCGTAAAGAAATTGACCCAACGAGGAATATGGATGGAGGGGACAATGATCTCGATAGTGTCGATCCACACAGGAGATTCATGCATACCTGCCACCACCGCAGCTGACCGCAGCTGTACCGGAAATGACGCCCTGTGTGCTACGCATCAATGCTGCAACAGTGTCAATGTCCTCATCAAGGAGTGTTCATCAGTCCTCTCTCGACCAGAACGCTCGTGGAGTTGGCACATAGCCGGAGAATTCAACATGAGGGCGGCCATAGTTCCAAAACACGACAGTATTAAGTTCATTTAAATACCATAAGGTACTCCTAACAAAACCCCATTTCTTAGACAATCATAGGAGGGGAACCGCCCAAGCATATAAATATAGGAGTATGAGGACCAACATCATCACAGAATCAGGACCTGAATCAGGACCATATAGGTAGATGTAGACCAGAACAATTGCCAATCAGTCCTCCAGAATCCAAAACTGACGCAATAGAATCACATAGAACTTGCGATACAGATACACAATGCCATTTGGAAGTTGATGTGAAAGTCAATGAAACAAAGTGTGAATTTTTTTTTGGACGCGGAAAGGTTACTCAAGACGCGTGTTCAAAGACGCGTGTTCAATGACCGTGTCATGCTATCACCAGACTGGACACATGAACAAGCTGCACAGAAACTCAACTCGGATGAGATTGGAATGAAGCGCGGAAAAAACCGGGGCACAAATGCAACATAGCCACACGCGGAAAAGGAGTGTATAAAACTCAGCCTCATTCTTCGGCCTCGTAACTTCTTGACGAAGAAATCTATATGATGCAGCCTGATGGTTTTGTTGATCAGGACAGAAGCAAGGTTTGCCAGTTACGCAAGGCACTTTATGGTCTGAAACAAGCAAGCTTAGCCTGGTGGATCAAATGTTCAAAATATATGAAATCGATTGGCTTTAAGTGTTTACATTCAGATGCCAGCGTATATATTTATGTTAAAGATGGTGAGAACATAATTGCTATAATCTATGTAGACGATGCGTTGTGGATGGGTCCTAACTTGAAACTTCTTACCAAGTTAATGAACCAATTTATGTCTAGATGGGAATCACATAATCTTGGAGATGCAACAGAATTTCTGGGTATATGCATAGAGTGTAATTGAAAGAAGAAAATTCTTACTCTTGATCAAGAAACTTACTTAGAAAAATTTATTAAATGCTTTGGTGTTGAAAACATGAGGTTTGTAACAATGCCTATGCCACAATCATATATTCCTACTGCACACAATGGTGATGTGGACTCTAAGACTAGAACTTTGTTCCAACAAGTGATTGGCTCAATCCTTTATCTTATGCTTGGTACTAGACCTGATATAGCTTTTGCTGTTATCAAGTTGTCGTCATATTCAGCAAACCCTTCACCAGACCATTTAAAGAAAGCTATGTATGAAAGGGATGTGGGTCAACACTGCGCGTGGCAAGTACGAGGCCACATGTTTTTTCTTTACTGGAGTGGGAAGAAGCCAGATGAGGTGCAGAGGCCCAAAACTGGATGATAAGCAAATATGTGAACTATTGAGGAAAAGAGAGGAGAAAAGAAAAGAAAGCAAGCGACAAAGAAGAAGACGAGAGTTTGAGAGAGAGAAGAGAGGGAAAAAGAAAAGAAAGCAAGTGATGAAGAAGAAGACGAGAGATTGAGAGAAAGATAATGAAAAATGAAAGAGAGCAAAAGCAGTGTTCTACTTAAGGTCTTAGGCCTTAACCACTTCAAGGGCTTAATACCCTTAAATTGAAGAGTTATGATTTCGAGAGCATAATTTTAAGGCCTAAGGGCGGGATTTAAGGCTTAAGCTCGGCTAAGTAAATTCTGTGAGAAATATAATTTTTATTCGTGCTTGGAGTCACTGGGGCCAATGACAGGTCCATTCAAAGAATTTCTGTCATCAAAGGATGATTTCAAGGAAACCATGGTATGCTCTTTATTTTTGACTAACTATTTAAATTCTAATGAAACGAAGGGTCGAGATCCTATTACCACATGGAAAGCATTGAGTGGCTCTGCGGAGATCCGTGTATTGGCACTGTTTGCTGTCAAGTAATTCAAGATTGTTGTGAATCAGGTGGGGTGCGAATGTCTGCTCTCAAGCACCAAGTTCATCCAATCCTCCCGGTGGAATCTTTGGGTCTGAAAAGGGTACAAAAGCTGCATACAGTGAGTGTTCTAATTTATGTCCTTGCTCGTATCTTACTCATCCACCCCCTTAGGTTGGAGCTGATACACATGGTTAATCAAGCAAAAGGTTTAATCAAATCACGAGGAACCATAAGCAAGAGTCTGTGGATAAGCTTTTGAGTGCTCTGCACTATCGAGATCTCCTTGAAGATATTAATGACGAAGATGAGACTGAACGTGGGAGGGCACTTGTTCTACAGCTTCCGGATGGCATACAGAAATGGCAAAGTGGATAGGTGAGGCTCGTCAAGCAGAGAACGATGAAAAAAAAACAAGGATATTGTGGACCCGAATTTGTTCACACTACAAACTCTATTTGGTGGTCTTCCAAAGCGGGCGCGTGTTACTCATGGTCAGATTGATGAGGAGGCTATACTTATGGAGGCCTTTGCAGGTGCTGAAGAGGATGAAATTCCTGATGACGGAGCTATTGAGATACCTTCTGATGAGGAATACATAGGCTAGCTACATTTATCTTACACAGAAATCCATGTCATCCCTCAGAAAAACTTTTGCTCCTTTTCACAATTTAAGCCTTAAATCAAACCCTTGAATCAACCCTTAAAGAATTGATGGTCCCAATAGAGCTGATTAGCAGCGCCCATTTTTGCGCCATTTTTGTGGTCTCGGAATTCTCCGGACGCTGATCGGCTAAGTTCTAAATGTCGTCATCTGGGTTGAAGGCTTGCACTCTGCTATCCCTCCTGCACTCTTCTCATTGTTAGTGCTCGCAATGCATTCTGAACATATCTAGGGGATATGTTGGAAGTTTTGAGACTTAAGTATGAGGGATTCATGAAGCGTGGAGGCATACCAAAAATCCGGTAATTTGTCTTAGTAAGCACTTAGTAAGCACCGCAGCAATCAACTCGCTTTTCAGTTACGTTTCGGAGATAAAAAAAGGGCGCTGCTAATCAGCTCTAATTTAAGGCCTTAAAGTGAGACACTGAGGAAAAGAGAAAGGAAAGCAATAAAAAAAGAACAAGACGAAGAAAAAAGACAACGAAATGAAAGATCAAATTGGAAACTTCTGTTACCGGTCGCAAAGATATTGAGACAATGTCATTGTTTGGTCATGTTTAAGAAATGCAGGGGCTGCGGATATGGGCAAGGACTCGGAGGAAACCGGAAACAATAGCACGGGAGGAGACGGGATGAATATGCACCGCCACACGCGGAAATGGAGTGTAAAGAACTCAGCCTCATTTCATTCGGCCTCGTAATGTTTTCAAATACTTGCTTTCTACTAAACACTGTAGACTTGTCTATGACAGATCTAATCATGAATCTAAGAAAAATGGTCTTATTGGGTTTTGGGATAGTGACTGGGTTATCTTTGAACTTGCAACAGGTTTAATCTGCTGGTCTAGTTGTAAACAAAAAACTGTTGCATTGTCCTCCACACTCTGTGAATGTGCAAAGCAAGCTTTGTGGATTAAAACTTTATTGAAGGAAATTGGTTTCAATCTAGATCATGTTCCTATTGTTGGTGATAATCAAGACTTGATCTTTCTTAGTCAAAATCCTATCACTGAAAAAAGATTGAAGCATATTGATATACACTACCATTATAAACAAGAACTGATCCAAGACCATAAAGAGATCAAATTATTCTTTACCCTTGGAAATGAGAATTGTGCAGATCTTCTTACAAAGAATCTTGGTCACATTAAGTTTCTCAATTTCCAAAATGAGTTAGGACTGACTTTTGAAGCTTAAGGTGCACTCTTTGCACTTAAACTTTGAGGGGATAGATAGAAGTATGCTTTACAGTCAAGATGATTCAAGAAAATTTGCTGTAATCTTACTGTACATACTACTTATGTTGGTAGTGTTGTGTGATCTTCATAGCATGAAGAGTTCCCTTCATATTGGACACTGTTATAATCTAATACTTGATGTGTGCTTACAACGCTGCACTTGTGTCTGCATTTAAAGCGAGGGGGAGTGTTGAAACATATACTCCATACTTAGTACTTCCATACTTAGGTACTTATGTGAGACTTAAATCATTTATGATTTAACTATGATGTTATTATGAAGTATTAGTGGACTTACTCCACAAATATGCATAAATGACTGGTCTATCAAGAAATTATGCAGTATTACCTATTCTTCTATGTAGCCAGTAGTATCTTTCTAGTTAGTAAAATAACCAATGGCAATAACCTCTTAGTCTCTTGCTATGTCTATAGACTATGTATATATTATTAATTTACTAGGCATTTATTTATTATAAAAGCCCTCTGTAAAGTAGAATATCTACAAGAACAATACCTAGTTCTATCTGCTCTCTTCTACATCGCTCTCAAGCTCTAAGAGCCTTCTACTCAGCTACTTACTTGGTGAGCTCCATTGACTGGTCACCCTGTGCTGAAGTATTGCTGCTTCATTACTGTAAGCCAGCCAAGATAGAAGAGAAGGGAAACAAGAGCCAGGCAGGTCTATGGACCTCGGGCTATCAAATGATGATACTTCCAACAGAGGCGGGAACCAGCCTCAACGCACCATTAGCAAAAATTGCCTCAGACCACACTCAACAGCAAGCGAAAAGGTCTGTCTTAACCTTGTAATTTCTTATCTTCTTCTTTACACCAGTATTATTCTAGGAGTGCTCCACGGGTCCTCATTTTAGACCTATAACTTGAAGCTCACAAAGTCAAAATCAAGTTGAGTTCCCACCCGTCCTCGTTTCGGTAGGATAGGAGAAACATTGCAACACATGTTTCGATTATCCTATGCTATTCATACGATGAGTATATCTCAAAGCTAGTAAGGTTAAATGTCCTTACTCTCGTCGTTCCCTCCCCCGAGGATGCTTGGGCCTTTCATCCTTTGCTTTCTTCTTACGAGGGCCCGTAGCTAACCAGTAACAGTGAATCCGTCAACTACTTAACAGTCTAACTCAAACTGGAAATCGGAACTAGAAAACATATGATAACTTTTTCTTCAAAGAACCCCGAACTTGAAAAATAGGGAAGAAAAGTGGAAGAATAAACAGTGCAAGTTCCTCGGGAGGGGGAAGAATCAATTATCAATTGCAAGTAACTAGTCTCGACTGTTCAACCCTCCAACTAGTACTACAACCCCGTACACTACTTGCAACCCACTGGTTTGAGTTCCTACTTGCCCAATTACCTACGTATGCTTAATTCCATACAAATCAACCCACTCCTCATTGACAAAGACCATCTGTTTAATGTTGAAACATGGCTGCCTCCCCGGAATAGCGCCTAAACTGAATTTGATATCAACCTTCTTGGTCAGATCCTCCTCCAAGGGTGCTGAGAACACTCTTTCAGAGTCAAAACTAGACATATGTTCCTTGGCTGCATCATAACCAGACTCCGCACTTGAGCTTTCGATGATGGAAGCTTTGGGAGATCCGGCAAGAGGGTAGGTCCATCCCTAAGGATGGGGATTGGTAATCTCTCAGCTTGGGGATTATAAGATGAATATTGATAACTCACTATTGCAACATCAAATGAGGTATCTTCGTCTAGAATGACTTTGAAAGAGTTTCCACCTGACACACCAAAGTGTATGATACCACCAGAGTCGCAGACTGAGTAGTTCATCATGGTAAAGGGTTCGATGTCTGTAGGTTTGTCTCGGTACCATCCTGAAGAGAACTGTTCATCTCCGAGCTTGATCGGACTAAATTTAAGGGCAATAACTCATGAGTTCAAGTTTACGATTGAGAGACAAAGAATCACAAACTCACAATTGAGTACAATTCCTTACAAAAATTTCCATCCAGTTAGACCGATCTTTGACTTCTTTCGATTCAGGAGGTTTGTTCAAAGCCTGAGATCCCTCAGGCTGTCAAATCCATATTCCTTTCTCAGAAGAATTGTCGAACTCACTCGCTGTGATCCCTCCCTAGTGAAAAGCACGGGTTGCGCGGGTTGCCACGGGTCGCGGGTACGGGTCTCGCGGGTACGGGTACGGGTAGTGATCTCCGGACCCGTGGCCCCTTCAGGTGGCTCTAGACACCCCAATATTGCACGCAATTAACTGTAATAATGTTGAAATAGCTTAACGGTTAACTGCGTACTGATTTGAGGTCCCAATTTTGCGAGGTCTTGAGTTCTAGCCCTGCTAGCATCGTGACCCGTGGGTATTTTTGCGCACGGGTACGGGTACGGGTCGTGCCAAAAGTACCCGCGGGATACCCGTGCAGTTCACTATCCCTCCCAGAGTTTCTTCTTTGGAAGGATTGGTGTCTTGATTGAACTCATCCTGTGATCAGTTTCCGTAAGATTTGACAAATGCGAAATGGCCGAATCAACCTTGTCGTGACTCGTGAGGATGCTTTTAAGTACCCAAATCTCCGTCAGGGCCACATGACAGCTTGAAGTTGTCAGGAACATAAGACGTCAATCTTGTGGACATCACAGATAGCATTCGTAAACAATTTCACACTGTACGAGGTCTTGGGCAAGCACTGAAACGTGTTACTCACCATTAAAAGGGTGGTCGCAGGGAAAGAGGAGGAGACCTCAAGAAAAGAGGAGGAGACCTCAAGAAATATACAATGTCCCGCAGTCCTCAGTTCCGGGGTAACTGCGCAGAGTCGGAAAATCGGAGCTAACCGCAAGCGACGGACGGCAACGGCCTAAGCGACGCCAAAACGATCCAACTCACACACCGAAAAGGGACAAATTTCCGCTCGACGGATACATGCCCGGATATGTGTATGAAAACGAGATATATTTGGAATCTAGATATAAGTACAAAAAGATGATGTATCTGTAAGCTAGATATTTGATCAGAAAGTTGCTATATAAGGATGAATGTATATTTGATGGTGTGCGGAGATATTCTGTATCAAAGCTATTGAAAGAACTACAAAAAGACCTCAAATCAGGATTCCAGACATGATTACAGATATGTGTCCGAAAAGACAATAAGTCCGGATTCCGGACAAGGGTCCTGATAGTAGTCCTGGCAGATGAACTGATAGATCAGAATGAATGCTATAAAAATATCAGTATTACGGACATATAAACTATACGCACCCATATCTGGAAGCCGGATCTATTGTCTTTTCGGACGCATATCTGTAACTATATCCGGATTCTCGATTCTCGGTCTTTTTGTACTTCTTTTAATAGCTTTGATACATAATATGTCTATACACCAATCAAATATACTAAAAGGCATACCTATATAGCAACTTTCTGTTCAAATATCTAGCTTACTGATACATCATCTTTTTGTACTCATATCTAGTTTCCAGATATATCTCATTCTCGTACACATATCCGGTCACAGATCCGTCGAGCGGAAATTTGTCCCTTTTCGGCGTGTCACTCTCGATTACGATAAGGGTTAGGGTTACCGTACCGTCAAGGCTCCAAAAAATCGACTTTACGGTTGTAATTTATACGGTCCGGCGTCCAGCCCTCAATTGGTTGATACTAGTAATTTTCGTTGACTATCCAGAAGCAGACTGGAGCTTCAAACACGCCGAAAAGACCAAAATATCCGCTCGGCGGATAGGTGTACGAATAGTCACGGAATGTATTACGGTCACCCCACGTGGCCGTAACGAGAATACAGTCCGTGACTATTCGTACATCAGTAGAGTTGCAAGTTTATAGCAGCGTATAGGAGCGTATAGGAGAGTATAGAAGTCATCGCGCCACACATTTAATACGGCTTGGACAGGTATAGAAAAGGGGGGCATGCATTGTCACTATACTGGGGAAAGGTGCCACTGCTTCGCATGGCAAATTACGAGGCCCATTGGATAAGTAAGTAATACTGTAAAATTGACTAAAAAAATTAGATAGAGCTTAATATCTTCTGTAATGACACCTTGAACGTTGGGTGGAGGAGTCCATAGTGGTTCAGAGAGCGGCAGTTGGACTTGCGACGGCTGCTGAGGGAAGGTAAATACGCCTGAAGCTCGTCGTGGTTGGTGGGCGGCAAGGCAGAAATGATCTATGACGTATTGAGCGTCAGTTCGGGTACTTCGGAGCACTGTGGTGGCGTGTAAAAGTTAGTCCCCGTGAGAACCTTTGCTACTCACTGCGGGCATAATACCTTCTTCTCACTGCGTAAATTGATAGTAAATCATTAGTAAATTGTGAACAACCAATCAGATTCCAGGAAACCAATTTCCTATCGATTTCCTAAGCTGACTAATCGATTTACTAAGTCAGTAAATCGTATTATGCCCGCAGTGACTCAATTGAGGGGTCGACATAAGTTAACTGGGGAAAGGTGCCACTGCTTCACATGGCAAATTACGAGGCCCATTGGATAAGTAAAATGGTTTTGTATGCAGTAAAAAATTAGATAGAGCTCAATAGCTTAATGTAACGATGCCTTTAAATGACCTTGGATGGGGTGGAGGAAGCAATAGTGATTCAGAGAACGGCTCTTGACGACTTTCGACGGCTACTGAGGGAAGGTAAACGCATCTGAAGCTTGACGTGGTTGATGGGCTTGTAGTCGTCAACAGCGAAGGGAATGAATCATGACGTACTTCAATGCGTCAGTTGAGATGGCAGTGTGTGGGCATTTCGGAGCACTGAGGTGGCGTGTAAAAATTAGAACCTGTGAGAACCTTTGGTACTCAATTGGGGGGTCGACATAAGTTAACTCGGCCTAAAGGGCCTCGTAACCAATGTATCTATCTATATATCTATATAAAATGCGACTACCCGTGTGAGGATTTCGACGGCTAATTAACCGAGTAAGGCACGAAAGTCACGTGATTTGCGCAACCTTCCGATGGAAACAACTGCCACCACTGACGGCCGCGCTTACTGCCGAATAGGACGCAGGTGCATCAGTGGCTTGACGCAGTCGCGTCTCCAACGCATTCACGGCGAGACGTCTCTGCGTGCAAGAATATAGTAATGGAAGTACTTGATGTATTTTTTTTTTGAAGGATGAGAGTGTGTGAGTAAAAGCAGTTACACCGGCTTTACGTGTCCTCGTACGTCTATCATATTACTGATGAACGCCTTCATAGCTTCTATTCCTGACCCCCATCCCTGACAGTATGGAAAGCCGGAAGGCCCTCACTTTAAGCGAAATAGATTTTGATTTCCGACGCTGAGACCCCGGGCACGGCCATTTTGGAAATCAGTCAATATTAATAATACATTTATAGATAGGTGCACAGTTTGAACTGGAGTGCACTCCTGAAGCAAGTTGACTGAGTCTATAAATCATGAAAACATCACCATAGCATAGAAAAATATGTGTAGAAAATAAAATAAAATCACAGTGAGTCTATAATATGTCTGTCACCTCACTCACAGCAATGAAACAAATGAAGTAAGTGACATTTTTTTTAGAAGTAGCCTTGTTGCTGTGGAATTTCCAGGGAAATGGCTCTCTTAGAGGGAAAAAGTGTAGGTAAGTTCACTCTAACATGACCTGTAATATGGCTGCTGGAGTTGCCTCTGCACTGCCTGCCACAATGCAACACTCAATATAGGGACTTCTGACTTCCTAAGGTTCTCAGTGGGTCCTGGGACTTCCCACTGACACATGCTGGTACTTTCTATCCTACCATATTCTCTGGGACTTCCCCAACTGTTGCCCATCTTGGGAACTCCCTCCATCACCTCAAGGGACTTTCCAAGGACCCACCACATCCAGGGATAACCCAGCCTCTGCACTTGGGACTTCCCAACTGTGGCCTCCCTTTGGGAACATCACTTCATGGGACTTCTATTATCTGGATGACTGATATACCTGCCTAGTTTGGAAATATTGGTATATTCCTTTTTAGGAACACTAACCCTAATTTTCCTATTTGGGAAACATTGAGCCTCTTTGTGTCAAGTTGAAAAAACTGCACTTCAGGCACCCATATATAGGTACCTAGTTAGGTGGAATTGGTCCCTAGCATCAATAGCCTAGTGAGGCCTAGTAGCCAGGGATCTATCCAGATCCCTGGGACTTAAACTCACTCCATTGAAATGCACCCTGGGATTTCCCACATGCATTGTGGGAGCTCCTGGGACTACCCATCCCCAGTTGGGACTACCCATTTCCACCACCTGGGACTTCCCCATTGTCACACTGTCACACTCATCTGTATTTATAAATTTGCTGTTGTAGCCAGCTGGAAACAAATATAGATCACCACTCTGCTGGCTTTGCACTATCATACACTATATAGTTGGCCCCTTTTATTTAGTTTTTATTTCATCCCCAGTGTATGAAAGCACAATTTTTCTATTTCTCAAACTTACCAACATTTCAGTGTTTTACCACTGGTTCTATCAGTATTAGTATAAATCAAAACTTTCCTCTACTGAACACCTTCATCATATTCGACAAGAAGGAGATCCCAGACACTGGGAGAAAGTGGGTAGTCCCAGTGCATGCATGTGGGATGTCCCAACCACAATCAACAGGCAATGGGAAGTCCCAGCAAACATTGCAAATCCATGGGAAGTCCCATTATCCAGGCTATGCCTTGAGATGTTTGTGAAGGAAAGAATTTGACAAAAGAAAACATAAGAAAGCCAAAGTGATACAATAAATTCATATAAGAATTACAGGAGCAGTTGGTAGATATATGGTTTATAATTTACCTTAGGATCAGGCATGCCCTAGGTATCTGGAATACTGAGAGCTGCAGAGATGCACTGAACTGCCATCTTGGCATATTCCGTGGGACTTCCCATGCACTTACCTATCTTGGGACATCCCAGCTCCTACTCTTGGGACATCCCCAGCTGTGCCCCCCTTTGGGAAGTCCCATACAGAAAGGGCAAACCCCAGCTGGCAGCTCCCATACTTGCAGTAAGTAGTTCTCTGTATATGTATTTTTTTTGAACTGAATGTGATTACAACTTTGCATAAGTACTTGATATTCCTAATAGTTTAGTTGTTAGTACATACATACATGTGTAGATACTGACAGTGATTCCAGCTTTGAATTTGCTGTAAGCTTCGATTTCTGTGGCATTATAAAAGCCATAGGCCCTACTTTTGGACTGTCAATACTTATATTCCTAGTCACCTTTTTCCCCGTGTATCCAATCCAGGTGTACGCCTGTTGTATGCCAGATAAAGCAGGGATACATGTTTTTTGAATCATCTTGTGTATGCTTTGTATCAATCATGGTTTGGGATGTAGACATGTATACAGTAGTTCATACATTTACTGACTGCCCGATACAAGCTTTGGCTTTTGTACAAAACCACCATCTATGCAATCGGTATAGTATATATAGGCCAGGAATGATGTATGAATTTAGAAAAGAGTCTTGGTATTGGAAGAGGTTGTATGAGTTTACTTATTTTGCACACTAAATAATGCCAGAAGTTATATTCTCGGTGAATGGTTTCATTCTGAAGCAGGATGAAAAAGGAGTTAAAGCCAACGGACGCACCCTGACTCACAATATGGCTTGCTTGAGGCGCTGTAGCTGAGTCCGATGTACGATGATTTTCCTGGAAGGAGAATCCAGACTAAGTACCGAACTTATCTTCAGCATCAGGAGCACCGACAGTGAAGTGGTGTTGATGCCAGGTGGTGTCATCTAGAAGATGGAAGGGAAGATGAGGTCAAACTAGGCCACTGTAGAATAAGAAAACGACATCTGTCTGCATACCGATATGCTTAATATGCTCTTCACCACTTGTAATTTCTTCCAAATCCACCAAACAAGAGCCAACGATCCTGGGGATGCAAAAAAGGCAAAGGTTAGTACCAGCTGGCAGTGAAGATGAAAACCTCCAAGGCCAATAGAAGACAGACATACCATCTCAAAACCAACCAAGCAGCAGGCAAAATTTGCAGATTCATCTCTTTCAATGTTGGCTTGGATTTCCCACTTCTGACTTTGCGGTCAAGGTGTTTCCTGTTAATTGGGCAAAAAGAACAAGAGAGAAACGAGTCAGTGCTGACAAAGAATGACAATAGCAGAGAGAAAAATAAGAATGGAATAAAGACACCCACTTCATATCATCAATAGACAGCAAACTATCAATCAACACCATAATCACTACCCTCCTCTCTCCCATACTCAGCTCATCAAAGTCAACCAAACCATCCTGTCCTGGTCTTGGTTGCTTTGGTTCTGCAGCACTAGCGCCTGTCCCATCACCAGCAGCAACCACTCCACTCGGAACAGGGACAACTCGATGAGTTGTAATAGGCCGAATGATTTTTTTAGGGTCCACTGGGTTGATGTGGAGACTGATACCAACAGGGAGAGGTTCATCTAGGACAACTTCAGCAGCAGAGGAGTAGGTGAGGGAGATGAGGAGGTCAACAGTGCTGGAGTTGTGGATTATTTCGTACTGGGATAAATGAATAAAAATGAGGACAGTTAGGAAATTGCATAAAGGCTGGAGAAGAAGGTTAAAGACAGGAAGAGAAAGAGAGAGTTGGGAAATTTATATGCGTAGATAAAAGATGTGTGCAAAGAAAGAAAGATCAAGTAGAACAACATACCTCTAAACTCAGCCTTAGACCAAAACTATAGTACTGGTAAGAACAAAGTGTGCTATCACACACATAGGGTTTGAGAGCCACATAATCAGCTACTAGCTTGCAATGACAGATGACACAGTAGTGAGTTCAGAGCTATTATCCCTGAAAAAGCATTACCATGAAAAGAGAGAGAAAGAGCGAGAAAGAAGAGTCAGCAAAACATTTACTAATGACAGCACTGAAAAGGTGAGATGAAAGACGAAACGGAACGCACTATCAGCCTTCTAACAAGAGTGTTAAGGACACTTTCTTAACCTCTTCATGGTCGTTAACCAGTTCTTTGGATTTCAGTTTCTTGAGAACAATGTGCATTGTGAGTTTTGCTTAGCAGTTTCTTTGACGACACTCCCGTCAGAACTGCTGTATTACCTGTAGTATATAACACATAGATACATGTACTATTACTTTGAAGCATACCACTGAATTATACTACAAGAATTTACAATTGCCACAATACATATACTTTGCACCCTAACTAATATCCCAAGAAACCAAGAAACGACAGCAAGAAAAGAAAACAACTGCAACGAAGTAACAACAACTCAAGTACCTGCAATTCCCCTTGTCTCTACAAACACCTTCTCTGTCTCAATGGCCTTACACAGTTCCTTGGAGCCAAAAACCCGCCTCATGATGAATTATTCACAATGATGTCGACAGCAGTCTGGACACGCCCTGTGGATCTTCATTGCCCACCAGAGGACTTGTCAGTGAGATTCTGTCACAAATCACTCCCCCGCCTATTCATTTCCTTTCTATTCTTTTCCTTGACTATTTACTTCTCACTCTAACCCCATAAACATCAACCATTTCTCATCATCGTCTATAGTTACCATCTCTTTAGATCTATGACTCACACTCTTATCTCCTCCGATTCCTATCTCCATGGACATTCTCACTGTCAATCACTCCATATGATCCAGTACCTTCATCTATCCATATTTGATTCATTATTCTCTCACCCTTGACGTTTCCACATGATACTGCCTATTATTACTTACTCTTTCCCATCTGTTCATATTCTACTTATATACCTGCGAACTTTGTAACCTATTCCTTAGTTTGTTCACTTTGTCTCCGCTCCGTACTTTTACTACGCAGTGTAGAGCCTAGTCAGCTTACCTTCTCTACATCTCTCTACTTCTCTATCTCTCTTGATCAATCTATTCTCTTGTAACCGACTTCTCCATACTGTGTGACTTGGGTGGTTATCAAGTGCAACGACAACCTTGACACTTGAACGAACTCCCATACACCCACCTCACAATTCCTTCCATCGTATTGAACCTTCCTATTATCCTATCCCTCCCCTACAGTGCTGCAGAAGCCCAGCAACTCTACCCTGTGTGAGGAGCCTCACAGGTTGGCAGGCGTGAACTACTCAAGGAGCAGTTACATGAGGTCATCCCCCTTCTACACAGTCTCGAGACGTAATACCAGACTCGCTAAACCTGAGGAAGGTGGTCGACCGGTTCTGTAATTGAAATCCAAAGAATCCTTTTCACTCTGTCTACCCCATGCCCCCGAATTTGTATTGAACCTCCGGAAACCCCTCGTGACTATGAACGGATTCCATTTCCCCTCCCTCACTACCTCTTGTACTCCGAATACTCGGTCTCCCACGGAAGAAAAATACGAACGGATCCTTGGAGTCTCGACCGACACTTCATTTGCACAAGACGTTGGGTGTGGAAACTTATCTCAGGTGACATAGTCCTCTCAACGTTCTCTTACATAACAGTAAAAGAGGACTTCGATACAGGAGAAACTGTGGTTCAGATTAAAGGACCTCTATTCCTCAAAGAACACATCAACTACTCTCCATTAGCACCTTCCCCTGAATACGATCTAGCATCTTCCTTTATCCTAGGACCCAACTACCTTTCTTAAAGAGGATTTGTGTATGACCGATCGACGAGCCGCATCTGCAGACCCAAACCTCCAGTGTGCCAATCGACCACACGTATTCCATCCTTCATCAACCCGAGATGCTGCTTACTTTGTCGAAGACATCGACGACCCCTGGACTCTGTGCACTGTACAACCGTGCCTAAACAGATACAACACTCAAAAACTTCCCGTCGAAAAAATCCTGAACGGACTACACGTTATAACCCAACTCCAAGAACTTGCAATTCAAAAGGCACACCCAAAACCTAAACCTGCAACAGAATCGGAACAAGGAACCTCTACACCTACTAACCAACCCTCTGGATCTAACCCAGTACCAGAAACCCCTTCCGATAACCCACCAGAACCAGACAACCCCACCCCCCCAGCATCTTCGCCCACCATTCCATCCACCAAAGGACCATCTGTAGCCCCTCGTCGTCCTCCTACACCTCCTTCTCCAGATCCATCGGACCTGAACAACTCAGTTATGGCTGATACACCTCCTATAGGGTCGAACGGGACCTCCGAGCGAGGAAGGAAACCAGACCCCTTCAACGGAGAACGCAGCGAGGCGAAACGATGGCTGGCCCTGTTCAATAACTATCTACGCATGAATAAAGGAAAGTACCCGACCGAGGAAAGTCAGGTTTCACTATTCCTATCATTCTTCACGGGAGAAAAAGGAGGAGATTGGGCAACGCAAAGATTAATAGAACGAGACGCAGATGAGGAGAATGAGAACTTGGCGAATACACCAGGTGAATGGAGATGGATAACCTTGAAGCAGATACGGGATAGATTCAAAAAGGACTTTAAGGCTCTTGCCTTGGAAGACGTGGCGAGAACGAAGATCAAGTTTGCTAGAATGAAGGGGACGGATATTAGCGGCTACAACAGCATCTTTGATACCTACGGAGAAGAATCTGAGTTCAGAGACGCAGCGTTGTTGGAATTCTATCAGGACGGGTTACCACCCAAACTCCGAGAAGCAGTTGGAAGAACGTATCCGAAATGGGATGACTTCGAGGAGTACAAGGAAAGAGCTGTGGAACTTCATTTAGAGTGGCTGAAGGAACAAGAAAGACAAGGACGCTGGAAAGCTACTTCAACATCGAAGAGTAGTCCAGGTCCATCTCAGGGAAGAACGGTAGCAAGCGTCAATGCGCTTATGGGACCAGGTGCTAATTCGTCTTTCAATTTACCACCTAAACTGACACCTGATGAAAGGGACCGACTTCGAAAAGCAGGAGCATGCTTCGCATGTAGACAAACTGGACACATGAGCAACGAATGTCCAACATTTCCAAGGACGTTATCTCAGAACACTTCCCGAACCTTCCCCTCTCGTACTATTCGAACAGCCGAAACCACATCTCCACCACCGATGACAGTAGCTCAGGCATCCTCATCCAGAAACACGATCAAGGATATTTCCGACATGGTTAATAGGGTTAAAGGATTGGAAGGAGAAGAAAAGGAACAAGCAACCGTTTATTTAAAAGACGTCATGTCTAAATTGGATTTTTAAGTCACTCCTCTGCTACGTCGTCAGTAGGAGTAGAACAGTACACCCCTCTTAGTGAGCGAGTCTTTCCTTCAGAAATAAGAATGTCAGCAATCACTCGTAACAGACAAAAACCATCAATCACACTCAAAACTGAACTAATCAGCAAAATTACTGGCAGAAAAATCGATGCAAATGCTCTAATAGACAGCGGTGCAGAAGGCATAATCATTAATGGTCAATTCGCACAAAGAAATCAACTTACCCTTCTCCCTATCCAGAACCCATTCCCAGTTCGAAACGGCTCTGAAAACATGGGATGGGTACGAGAATACACTATCCAAAATCTTCGTATCTATTCCCGAGACAGTGAGGCGTATCACGAAGAACAGGCCGAATTCTATGTAACGGACATCGGGATCACGATATAATCCTCGGTACCGACTGGTTGGAAAAACATAATCCAGATATAGACTGGTCGGACTCACGGGTAGACATGACTAGATGTCCAGAAACATGCATCACAGCAAAACCTCCCGTTCTCCACTTGAAAACTAAATCCTTGAAACCCACAGTCGTCGATCCAAGGACTCACCACAAGGATTACCAAGTCAGATGGTTAGAATCAGCTGGACGATTCAAACCAATTACCCAACCAAAAATCGCAGGGCGACGTCGTCGAATTCCTATTCGATCCTTTTACCGAAATTCAGAAGAAACGGCAATCTTTACTGAAGATGACTACGGAAGAGATACGATCCCAGAACAATGGGAACAGGACGTAATGGAAGAGTTGTTGGGGAAAGAGGAAAGAATGGATGAAGAGGCGTCAGAGACACCGAACCTGAACATCCGCGCGGGTTTCACAAAAGCACAAGAACTCGCAGAGGCAGCCCAGAACGTTCAGGTCGATGTACCTCTTAAAGATAAGATTCCTTCGCAATATCATCAGTTCCTACGAGTCTTTGACAAACAAACCTCAGAACGATTACCGAAACGTGGCGAGTGGGATCACGCTATCGAGTTAAAACCGGACTTTGAACCGCGCCCTTGCAAAACATACCTGTTATCCCCAAATGAACAAAAGGAGCTCGATGAATTCATCAAGGAGAATTTAGAGAAAGGATATATAAGACCGTCAAAGTCTCCTATGGCAAGTCCCTTCTTCTTTGTAAAAAAGAAAGACGGAAAACTACGACCAGTACAGGACTATCGTGCCCTAAACAAAGGAACCGTCAAAAACGAATACCCTTGCCGCTTATATCGGAACTCGTAGACAAACTCAAAGGGGCACGAATATTTTCCAAAATCGACCTTAGATGGGGATATAACAACGTACGCATCAAGAAGGGAGATGAATGGAAAGCGGCGTTTAAAACCAACCGCGGCCTCTTCGAACCAACGGTGATGTTTTTCGGTCTTATGAACTCTCCAGCTACATTCCAAGCGATGATGAACACTCTATTCAAGGACCTGATCGACTCTGGAAAAGTCATAATCTATATGGACGATATTCTCATATTCACGGAATCACTAGAAGAACATCGATACATGGTGAAACAAGTATTGGCACGACTCCATGATAACGACTTATACGCTAAACCGGAAAAATGCACTTTCGAAACCGATTCAGTGGAATTCCTCGGCCTCATTGTGTCACATAACACATTGGCGATGGACCCAGTCAAAGTCGAGGGCGTAACTAAATGGCCAGTCCCACGAAATGTCAAAGACGTACAATCATTCCTCGGCTTCGGAAACTTTTACCGTCGCTTCATACGCGACTTCTCAAAAATTGCACGACCACTGTTCGATCTCACGAAAAAGGAACACCCATGGAAATGGTCCGAGGAGGCTCAAACGGCCTTCCAAGCACTCAAAGATACGTTTACGACTTCACCAGTCCTGCTCATGCCTGATCATTCTAAACCATACCGAGTAGAAGTTGACGTGTCAGATTACGCCACAGGAGGTATCCTACAACAACAAGGATCGGATGGTAAATGGCATCCAGTAGCCTACTTGTCAAAAGCTTTATCCGAAACTGAACGGAATTACGACATTCACGACAAAGAGCTTCTAGCGGTCATACGCGGACTTGAAGCCTGGCGACACTACCTGGAAGGGGGCCACACACCATCGAAATCTTGACCGATCACGACAACCTCAGATACTTCACCACGGCTCAAAAACTCAGCCGACGACAAGCAAGAATGGCCTTGTTTCTAACCAGATTCGATTTTACACTCACCCATAAACCTGGGAATCTGAACCGGAGTGATCCACTCTCTCGGAGATCAGACCATAAAGAGGGGGTCGAAAACGACAACAAGGACAGGGTCTTGCTTGACCTAGATTCTTCAGAATTCGAGCAACACGGCCAGGAACGGTAACCGCAATAGGAGATGCGGAACTGAAAAGGGAATTAAGGAGTGTCCGAAGAAGGATGCTGAAGTCGTGAGTGCATTACAAACCATCTTTAACAACGGACCACGCGCTTTGGCAAAAAATCTACAGGAATGGAACTACGAAGACGGAATCGTCTTGTTCAGAGGAAAGATCTACATCCCAAACGATCAACAACTCAGACGGGACATCGTTAAGATGCATCACGATAGCCTTACTGCAGGACACCCGGGACGGTTCAAAACGTACGAACTCGTCAGTAGAGAGTTCTGGTGGCCCAGTATGTCAATATTCGTTCGTAACTATGTTGAAGGATGCGCTACCTGTCAGTTAACCAAGGCGAACAACCACCCGGCGCATGTACCATTAATCCCGAACGAAATACCAGAACGACCCTTTGGTACCATTACAACCGACTTCATCACGGATCTGCCAGAATGTGACGGCTTCAATGCAATTCACGTCACAGTCGACCGTTCAACAAAAACAGTTGTCATTTCCCCATGCAGAAAAGATATCGATAGCAACGGAACAATTGACCTATTGTTCGACAACACTTGGCGGCGGTATGGCTTGTGGGATAAAATGATATCTGACCGCGGACCTCAATTTGCAAGCCAAGTGATGAAAGGCATCTACGCCAAGTTAGGTATCACTTCGGCACTCAGTACAGCTTATCATCCGCAGACAGATGGCGAGACAGAAAGGTTCAATCAAGAACTCGAACAGTACCTCTCGAACCTTCTGTAACTATCGTCAGGACGATTGGGTTAAATACCTACCGTACGCCGAATTCTGTCACAACACCCGAATCCACTCAGCACCGGGAAATCGCCGTTCGAACTACTCCATGGATATCTACCCCGACTCTTTCCCTCCATCAACCCGACTTCACACGTACCGAAAGTCGAAGAACGACTCCAGAACTTGGATACTCTTCGAGAAGAACTAAAAGCAAGTCTGACGACAGTGGCTGAGCTGATGAAAGAACAGAACAAGGACTACATGAACGAAGGGATGAAGTTTAAAGTTGGGGACAAAGTATTGCTAGACGGAAAAAATCTGAAGACGACGAGGCCGAAAGCTAAGTTGGCAAATCGTCGTCACAGGCCATTCGAAATCACTGACGTTATTAGTGAAGTCAATTACCGACTCAAACTACCGAATGGCTGGCGCATTCATCCAGTATTCCACGCTTCACTCTTATCGCCGTAACAAAGAAACCGAGGCCCACGGAGTAAACTACCCGGGAGAACCGGCTGAATTACTTCCGGAAGACAACGAATACGATGTGGAAGCAATTCTAGACTCAAAACCAACCAGAAATCGCCGGGGAGTACAATACCTTGTCAAATGGTTGGACTATGCTGATTCAGAGAATTCATGGGAACCGGCGTCAGGACTGACGAAGGTGAAAGAGATGATCGAAACCTTCCATCAACAGCATCCAAATGCATATCGACCCAAAAACCTGATACGCCCTGGAACAACAGTGCGTTCACTAGGAATCGCCATGGAAGACATATGGCGAAGTACCCGTGTGCTTCAAGCGAAAGCACAACTCCGAGGAGAAACACTGTTACAGACCGTTGGTATCCTATGCCCTCCTTCGCATCCCACTCGGCAATCGAACTCAAACTTCCGTCATCACTCATCGATCGCATTCCCTCGTTAACGGCGTCTACTGTCAAACCCATCTTCGGGGATAACTTGACCATCCATTCAACATTCCCTTCATACATACAAACAAGTATAAAAGACTCCTCTCCATAACGAAGAAGGACAGAATTCAACCACATCCTACCAGTTGCACCTTACTCCCCTCACACTACACCTTCATCATAACAATGTCAACCACTTCCTCCATCAACACCATCGCGAACAGCGCAATCCCAACCAACAGAGGGCGTTGCACCTATGGAACCCGCTCTGGACGTCGATGCCGACTTTCAAAACAGCACGCAGGACCTCACAATGGGTGTCAACGCTGCACATGGGGAGGAGAGGATGGACCGGGACGGTGTAGATTAGGCAGAGGACATAAGGCCCGTTGTGTGGTGCAATGGACATCGCTACGTGCGGAACACAGAGGAAATCTCGGATGGGGAGACACCAGTATATGGGGGGCAAACAACATTGTACAGTGGGACACGAACGACAATGGAGGAGGATGGGGAACGGCGACCAACACAATAGAGTGGGGAAACTTCGACTGGAACGACCCTAGATGGGATATTGGGAACTACACCATGGATTGGGGTAAATACTGGCCAAACCAGGGGGATGTGGACAGACGACTCCGCAAGCAATGGGCGGAACATTGGAAGACTAGCTTGTCGAGCTCCGGTGAAAGCTCGTCCTAAAAAGGGGGTAATGTCACGAATCGCTTCCCCGCCTATTCATTTCCTTTCAATTCATTTCCTTTACTATTTACTTCTCGCTCTAACCCCATAAACATCAACCATTTCTCATCATCGTCTATAGTTACCATCTCTTTAGATCTATGACTCACACTCTTATCTCCTCCGATTCCTATCTCCATGGACATTCTCACTGTCAATCACTCCATATGATCCAATACCTTCATCTATCCATATTTGATTCACTATTCTCTCACCCTTGACATTCCCACATGATACTGTCTATTATTACTTACTCTTTCCCATCTGTTCATATTCTACTTATATACCTGCGGTCCTTGTAACTTATTCCTTAGTTCGTTCACTTCGTCTCCGCTCCGTACTTTTACTACACAGTGTAGAGCCTAGTCAGCTTACTTTCTCTCTATCTCTTTATCTCTCTATTTCTCTTGATCAATCTATTCTCTTGTAACTGGCTTTCTCGTATTGTGTGACTTGGGTGGTTATCGAGTGTAACGACAACCTTGACATTAGGAATAATTTGTTCCTGGAACGTCTCTATCAACCAATTCCAGTATACAATGCAGATGGAACAGCCAACAAAAATGGAAGAATCGAATATATGACCAAGCTACGACTAACTGTCAATGATCACACAGAAGTTACTATGTTCACAGTCACTAACACTGGCTCAAACGATATTATCATTGGATTTGATTGGTTGAAACACCATAATCCATTGATAGATTGGAAGAAAGGGACCATCAAGTTTGATAGGTGCCCTGGGGACTGTAAAAGGAAGAAACAGTGGAAATTGTGGCAGGAAGAAGACAAAGAAGACATTGAAGAAGGGGATAGAATCTTTGTTGTGAACATACAGCCTGAAAACCCTCCAGAGTATATTTGTGCTACTGGTTCCATATCAGCTAATTTAGCTGCTAGATACACTGTGGAAGAGGGAGCAAAATCTTTGGAAGAAATTGTACTGGGAGAATACCTTGGGGAGTTTTGACCTGTCTTTGAAAAAGAGGATTTTGATACCCTTCCAGAACAATGAAAATGGGACCTGAGGCAGAACCATTCAAAAGCAAGGTTTATCCCTTAGCTGCAAGTGAACAGGGTCCACTGGACGATTTCATCAAGGAACAACTGTGAACTGGAAGAATTTGACCTTCAAAATCTCCTATATCTTCCCCATTCTTCTTTGTCAAAAAGAAAGACAGAAAACTTCGTCCAGTTCAAGATTATCGAAAACTCAATTCTTTGACCATCAAAAATCGATACCCTATCCCATTGATTTCAGATGTGCTATATAAACTAAGGCACGTGAAAATCTTTACTAAACTCAATGTAAGATGGGGGTAAAACAACATTTGAATCAAGGAAGGGGACGAACATAAAGCTGCATTTGTCACCAATCACAAATTCACCAGTGACTTTCCAAACCATGATGAACGAAATCTTCACAGATCTTATTCAAGCAGGGACGATATCTTGATATTCTCAAAGGATATGGACAAGCACACGAAAACTGTTCAAGAGGTTTTACAAATTCTAAAAATGCATAATCTCTACTTGAAACCAGAGAAGTGTGATTTCCATAAGGACGAAGTGGAATATTTGAGACTTATAGTGGGCAATGGAAAGATGAGGATGGACCCTGTCAAGGTCAAGGGAGTCTGCCAGTGGGAAACACCAACCTGTGTCAAAGACATTCAGAGCTCCTTAGGATTTACAAACTTTTATCAAAGGTTCATTAAAGACTATGCAAAGATGGCTCATCTGTTAAATGATTTGACACAAAAGGATGTACCCTGGCAATGGACACCAGACCAAGAAAAGGGCTTTCAGAAATTGAAAGATACTGTCACATCAGAACTGGCCCTCCATTTTCCCCTGGATAATTGTCCTTATTGAGTCAAAGTGGACAGTTCAAATTTTGCTACAGGTGCTGTATTATCCCCAACTCCAAGATGGTGAAAGGGTACCTATTGCCTTTTTATCAAAAGGCCTTAGTGAACCAGAGCAAAACTATGAAATTCATGATAAGGAGATGTTGGCTATCATGAGAGCTCTAAAAGATTGGAGGCATTACTTGATGGGGGGACCAAGATTTGAAATCTGGACAGACCATCATAATCTCCAATACTTTATGACAGCAAAAACCCTCAACAGGAGACAGGCTCGTTGGTCATTGGAGTTGGCTGATTATGACTTTCAGCTGGTTCACAATCCAGGAAGGAGTCATTTGAAGCCTGACCTACTTTCAAGATGAAAGGGTCATGAGGAGGGGGCAGATGATAACAAAAATGTTACCCTTTTTAAAGCCAAATTCCTATGAGCCATGGAGACAGCCCAAGCTTGAGATACCCCAGGAGATATTTTCCTTGCACAAGTACAGAATTCAAGATGCAAATGGGAACCTTCAGTTGTAAAAAATGTCAAGCATGATCATTCATTCCAGAACCATGGAGATTATATTACTAAAGATAATCTCTTATATGTTCCCAATGACCTCAAACTCTGTAATGAAATCACCTGATTCCATCATGATACATACTTCACAGGACACCCAGGCCAAGCCAAAACAGTCGAACTACTTACTTGACACTATTGGTGGCCTAGTGTCTATGGAGATGTCAAGAGATATGTCAAAGGATGTCCCACATGTCCAGGGAAACCAAGAGGACTACTAAGTCCTAACAAGATCCCAGAACGAATTTAGCAGATTATCTCTTGTGATTTAATCACACATCTTCCTCCATCACATGGGTATACCGCTATCCTCATCATTGTAGACTGACTCAGTAAAAGGATAGGAGCACTAGCAACTTACGATGAAGTTCTAGCAAATTTCTAAAATCCCTCTATGAGATTTTGGGCATCAAAATGAACATTTCAACAGTGTATCACCCTCAAACTGATGGACAAACAGAACATGTCAACCAAGAAATCGAACAGTACTTGTGACAAGATGACTGGGATGAATGGTTACCTATGGCAGAATTTTGCTATAACAATCGAGAACATAGTTCTATATGACTAGTGGCTTTCATCCCTGAAAAGCTACTGAACCTTTCGTTGACATCACCAATGAAACTGTGATAGATTTCTTTGATTGGATTAAAAAAGCCAGAACAGATGCTAAAGTGTGTCTTACAAGGAGCACAGAGTTGATGAAGAAATACTACAACACAGGAAGAAATGAGGATCCGGAGTACAAGAAGGGAGACAAGGTGTATATTGAAGGAAAGAATATCACTATGGAATGACCAAGTGCAAAACTTACAGACAAATGATATGGACCTTTTCTGATTAAGGAAAAGGTAGGGAGTTCATCATACCAAGTGGATATTCCAAAAACCTGGAAGAGTATTCACCCCGTTTTCCACACATCATATCTTTGTCCTCAGTTTCAAAACATCAACAAGACGACGTTAGTCGAGAACCTGCTACTATTGAAGATGGCTCACTGGTCTACGATGTCAAAGAAATCCTAGATTCCCATATGTGTTATAACCGGAAGAAGAAGAAATCATTTTTGGAGTATTTGGTGAAGTGGTTGGGGCATTCAACAGTGGAGAATACTTGGGAACCAGCAGTGGAATTGGAAAAGAAATGTTGGGAACTAATAACCAAGTTCCACACAAAGAATCCAGCTGCACCTCGGAATATCAAGACAATTCTTTCTTTCGTTCCTCATGAGTTTTACACTTCGGGGCCAAAGAAATCTCAAGCATGGGTCTATGGAATCTCTCAAGCATCTTCAGGGCAAAGACCCTTAAGAGGGGGGTAATGTCATGAACCTCTCATTCCTCATTCCTAAAAACCCTTAAGATAGAGGCAGTCAGGAACCAACACCCTTACTAAGCTGCTTACATAACTGTGGGAAATGCCAAATCCTGCCTGCTCAAAAATTTTTTTTGTCTACCACTCACAGAGCGTTGGGGACAGCGTCGGGCAGATCTATACCTAAGCTCTGGACTTTTGTTATCCATTTTTGTAGTTACATAGCTATAAAACGAGACTGTATTTACGAGTTGCGCAGTAAAGTACAGTATTCTACCTCTTCAGAGCCTCGCGAACCTCTCTAAGAATGTTACCTGGCAAGCATCGGTGTCCGTGGTACTTCTTATTGGCCCAAAGTGCATCCACTCCGGTGAGACCCTTAGCGTAACCGTCAATAAATCTTGCTGCCCGGTTTGCGTATCTATAAAAATGCATCAGATCAAACCCAAATAAAAATAGAAAAGTGAAAAACAGACCGTCGAATCTGCACGAGTGGAATAGAATCTAAAGATTCCTTCACTCTCTGCTCCATCTCGTCGGTATTTGCAGGGGTGGTGAGATAGTTCCAGTACCTATACTTCACAGCACCCCAGTACTGCTCAATAAAATTGAGCTCACAATGGTACTTCAGGTAGAAATCACAAATGTGACCTCGCTGCTCCACTAGCTCCTCCAAAGTGGATTTTTGGGCCACGAAGTCAGGCTGATTGAAAAGGAGACGACAGCAACAGCAGTCAATTCGACCAGGCGCACATTTGAAATCATCACATTGAAAATTGAGGCCACCAGCTGGGTACAATCCTCGTTCCTTCAAAATGACCTCCATCCCTTTGAAGTGACCCGGAAATTGAGGATGGTCATGGTCAAAGTACAGATCTTGATGCTGAACATCTCCATCCGCATTTTCGAACCAGCCAGGACGCATATGGGGACCGTCTTTGTGGGGAGTCCAGTTGGGTGTGATCTGTTTGGGCATTTTCCGTGCAGAAAGAGCATCAGCCGCTCGTTTCTGATGGCTAGGAGCATTGTCGAAAAGGAATAAACCTTGAGCAAACCCATTTGTCTGGTCTTCGAAAAGGTCGATTGCATGGTCAACTTGCGCAAGTAAGTCATCACTGTCAAACCAACCATCCCGATTTTTTCCGGCTTTGAAGAATATACGAGCCTCTCTGTTTCCCTGTGTAAGACCAAAGAAAAGCAGAATGAAAAAATTGACGACGCACTCAGTGCCATCCCGACTGGTTAAACGACCCCATTCTAGTGTCAAAAAATCTGAGACCATTATTGACACTCCCTCGCCTTTCTTGACTGGCTTCATTTTTTCGCTTTCATGGATCCAATAGGCCTTGCGGGTATCATTGGCATAGAACGTAGATTCATCGTGAGTGACGAGGATGAGCCGAAAAGGTCTGCCTTGCAAATGCGTGGGAAGAACATAGCCTTTTGGTACCTTTCCTTCAAAACTCGGATCATTGTCGTTTCCCCACTCCCACATCCTGGGCGCATATTGTGTCTGCCAGCGGTCTACAAATGCCTTCCTGTAGGCAACGACATCCTCCCGTTCATGGCCATCAATATACATTCCATTTCACCTCTTCGAATACCTCCATTGAAATTTCTTCAACCAATTTCTCGCAGTCTTTTCCGACACCTTTTGCTTCTCAATGCCCGCTTTCATCAAACGATCCTGGATTTCCGGACTTCCAACCACTTGAACGACATCTTTTGAAGTGATATAATGGTCCTTTGCGCGTTCACCGAGTCGGAGCTGGATTTCAAGAGAAATATCCTCGTCTTCGATAACAGAAGACTTGGTGCCTTTGTAGCCATGGAGAGGAAGTTTTCCTTCATTGAGGAACTGGTGGATCCACTGGCAAATTTTTCGTGCGTGATAAGACCCATGTCCTTGTGCTTTCGAACTGATTAATGAGGCCTCCCGCCAGGTGTAAGACAGCTGACAGTCAAGGTTCCAACCATTGCGTTGATACAGCCTCGTAACACAACATCAAGCTTTTTGTCCTTTGATTTCACAGTAAGTTTTGCCAGAGCTCTTTGTAGTGCAGGAAAATCCGTGACGTTTAGCTGATTTAGATTCCGGTCAATTGGCGTTTCTTCAGTGTTGTCCTGAGGGGTGTGGCCTCGTCTCAAATCCTCTAACATCTCTTCGACTACTCTTTTCCTATAAGACTCTTCATCCTCTTCAACATCAACTCCACTTCTCTGCTCTCTGTTAAGTCCGGGCGGATCCTAGCGTTAGGAAACACGTCGGACCCGAGCGGAAGTCTTGTTGGAAATTTTAGGAAAGGATGAAGACGGACCCGGGCAGAACCGGTAGTCTTATGGAAATGAAGTATAGGGAAGACACAGAATGGAATCCGTTAAGATGGTACTTTGTTGTCTGAAGTCGGATGGAGTTAGGAGACCAGCTAATTCGATTTTAGACTTAAGCTATCTACTACAAAGTTGCTAGCTTAAGTACTACTTCGGAAACTATCGGAATGAATAGGAGTAAGATAGGAAAGGTTCGGAAATGAAGGAAAAGCACATGGTGTTATTGGAGATGGATGGAGTACTGCGGAACGAAGTGGAAACAAAGTGGAACGGATTGGAGATGAAGTGGAATAGCTTTGGAGATTAGATACGAGCTATCCAGTAGTTATCTGAAATGAATCACGAGTTCCCGGATGGGATCCGTGTGTGGAGATTAATAGTGGAGCTCGGATATGAATCGGAAATGAATGATCGGAAAGTGTTCAGGATGAAAGGGAATGAAGTTCGAAATAAAAGGAAAAGAAGTTCGGAAAAGAATCAGATGCGATCGGAAAGATGTATAGAAGCATAGATATTACACTCTCCGATCATCAATGGTGGCCTCGGCTCTTCATCATTTGGCTCCATCAACGTTGGTGTGTCTTCATGAGCCGAAAAATCTTCTTCACTGATGCTAGAGCTCTCAGAGTCTGAGGCCGCTGTCAGGTCAATATGGACCTCTTCAGAGGAAGCAGGGCAAGTTTGTGGTTTGTTCTTGGGGGGTACAGGTTCATTTCGAGAGAGTACAGGTGTGTTCTTGATGTCGGATCCTTTCTTGAAAAAAGCGAGCACTGATTGAAATCCCTTGTCAGCCAGGTCTTTCCCTTCCTTCAACTTTCTCTGTTTCGTTCTTAACGAACGCCCGCTGTATTTCTTTGGCCGGACCCTCCCTTTCTTGAGTTCCTGTTTGTGTTTCAATGTGAGATCGTGTGCATTTTGAAGAACCAACGCAAAGGTTTCCAAGGTTGTCTGCTCGTGGATTTCAGAAACTTGTGAGTCATTTTCATCTGCTGCATCGTTCCCTTCCTCCTCATCTGATGAGCCTTCAAATTCCTCTTCATCTTCCACAACAGCTGTGCCACGAAATGCGCCAATAAGGTCGAGATACTCGGGCTCTTGAAGGAATGGTTCCTGGGTTTGAGATGGTGGTGGGGGGTTTTCTTCGTCAGGTACCTCTTCTATAGTGACCTTCTGTATCTTCTGGCGAGCTTTTGTGAGATTAGAGCTTTTTGCAACAGTAGAGCGTGTCGGACGAGGCATTTCTGAGGAAAGATTGACTTTCTTTAGTTTTCCAAAAACGGAAATTCTTATTGATTCAGGGGCTTACATAAGTGTACAGCCACATGCCAAATCTGCGAGACCAAAAAGTTGAAAACCGTCGCAAATGCCAAAAGAACACTTTTTGAGGTCAAGGAAAAAGGCGCAGATATTTTGGTTAAAATTTGATGGTAGATTGATGTATTTTAATTCTAGTCAATAGGAACTCAAGTACATGTCTCTAACTAAGTATCCTATTGATCAAAATGCTCAAAAGTGTCGGTGGTGGGCGGGAGTAGTGCTGCTCGTCGTCGGCTTGCCGAGCTTATGTAACCCATGTCTGTTCCTGACTGCCTCTATCTTAGAAGGATTCTCAATCTTTCTTTATCTCTCTGATTGCCGCTACCCACTTTCCCCTAATGAGATCGACTTCTTCCAAGCTAGGTCATTTATTGCTCCATAGTTGTCTGCAGATCCCCTTAGATTGTGAGTGTATTGTCATAGGACTTTAATTTATCTTTTCAATTAATTCCTCTCGAAACATGGATGTTATTTCTAAAGTAGTATATATAGAGTAGGATACTCATCCTGTATCTCTACTCTAGTCTGGTCTTATCATACAGACCTTGCATTATTCTGCTCATTTCCTAGTGTCATTGTCACCTCACCTAAATACCCATGGCTCAGTTCTGACATCAGCCGATATGAGGTGGTGTTTATAAATGCATCCAGGAACTCGTCTTGCTCTTCCAGCATCTCCACCTTCTCATCAACAACATGAGGTCACTGAGAGAGCCCATCTTCTGCTTGAAAGGATGTAACAGGGACATGTTTACACTCAAAAGAAAACATTGTAAAACTGTGGTTCGCATAGCATCTTTGCCAGTGAACTTGCATCATGTAGAAGACAGAAAAAACAACCCCAGAGACGATGTCTAAGTTCGTTCAGAGCCCAATAAATGCCATACACTTCAGTCTTTGGTGGCCGTAATTCTGTTCCCTTGTTGAATGTACAACCCCCAAACCAGCGGGTTTTGTCACCCCATCCCTGACCTGTGAAAGAGTCCACCCTGCACCCATCCACAACGAATCCACTCCCAATATGATCAGACCTTCATCAGTGCTCCTCAGCTGGCGAGTAACAGACTTTGCTGCCACATAATCCACAACTATCAAAACTGGGGCTGAAGTAACCCTCCTTTTTAGCTCTTCAAATGCCTCCTGAGCATCCCCCAGAAAGAAAAACTCAGTGCCAATCACCAAGTTTCGAGTAAGCATTGTTAATGGCTTAGCAATCAATGCAAAACCTCTAATCCATCTTCGTCCAGTTCCAGGACCTCAGAGACTGAAGTAGGTACTGGCCAATCCAAAACTTTCTGAACCATATTCGGAGAAATAATCCATCCTTCCAATGATACAACAGTTCCCACAATAGAAAGTCGAAAAGCGGCGAGTACAGCCTTTGTACCCAAAGCAGTAACACCACCCTGGATGAAAGCCCCTAGCAACAAATCCATGTTCACAAGGTACTCCCAAATGAACTGACAGATCACGCTAGAGCTGGGTATCTCCTCCTCATCATATCTCGAATGAGGACCCTTGAGGCCACAGTCGTTGATGAAAGCCCAGGCAATTTCATGGACAGGAGAAAGAACATGATCCACGCACCTTTGAAACTCTTGTATGGATTTGGTAAAGCCTTGAACCAATGTAGTTTGTTGACGGGCGCCTAAGGGAGTGTGAAAAGCTTGTAGAGGCCTGGACTTCATGGCCACCCAACATGTGTCAAAACCTGAAAATAAATCAAAGGGAACATCGACAGTTGGAGGTGCAATGCTCATCTCATTCCTAAACATACAGAACCTGTTCCAGATATTTTCCATTTCTCATATTCGTTAGATGGCTTCACAGCTTTCTATGTAAATAATGACATTGATCATCATGCTAATGAAATTGCATTCTGATTCTGACTATTGTATATTGTGTATAAGAGAGTATATCTCTGTCATTCTGTCATGAGCTTCACAAAAGGGCTGGTATATTGTATAATGGTATATCCAACCTCGAAACCTTCAAAAATGTGGTATACCTGTATATTTGATGAGAAGATGAGGCCTGTCATATACTCAGTATGCACCATATGCTCCATATAGAGATGCGAAAGTATATGTAGCTTCCCCAGTCCACCCCCCTCGCCCCAATCATGTGATAGTACATGTGATTCATAGAAGGCTATAGGATGTAGCGGGCGATTGTTAATAATAATGCTAAAATGAATGAATGAATGATTTACGCCGCACCACAAAAGCTACATAAGTGTAACAAGTAGTAGCTCTATGTGGACCCAATTACTGGATACTGCGGGGCAAGCAACAGTGTAGTAGGGCCAATCGTCCTCGCAGGCAGGGTAGGGCGTCTACCACACTGAAGCGCTTATATGACACGAAGACAGTATGACAAAGTCTCAATGTGAAGTTGTGGAGACAGGAGGACGAGGATGTCTCAACACAGTACACAGAGACTGTATGGCGATGTCTCGACGTGAAGGTGTGGAGACGCTGTGGCGTTATCTCAGCGCAAAATGAGATAGGACCATTGGAGGGAGTAAGCATATGCTGAAAGAAAGGTTAGTAAGCGGGGTTCGAGGCTGTAGATTAGTAATTCTATCTATCTATCTATCTATCTTCGCGTGCTCGGATTTAGTCCAGAGGCTGCTCGACGAGGTTTCGATTCTCTCAGGGTGTGCTTTTTGGAAATATTATTGTGTAATAATTTTATTGTTCAAACCCTAGTTGACGGCTGTCCTAATCCCTTCTATGAATGAGTAGCAACGAGCGGCGCCAAAGCGGCGCACTGATATGGTCAGTTAGGTGCTGCAAAAGACATTTCAGTCAGTGCCATGAGATTCAAGTGGCAGGTACAGTTTGTTCTACATACCCCCAGGAGCTACATTACGGTTAAGAAAGCAGTTTGTCATTGCCGGAAATGGTTTGCGTCCTCGCCTGAGGCCCCTACCCGAATGAACCAAATAACGGGCTTCGGTAGTCTCGTATGCGTACTTACCTACTATTAGGGCTTCAAGTTCGGCGCACTCACAGTCTTTCTGCCATCTTGAAATAGCTTATATTTAAATTAATTGTACATATAATCAAATTTAGAGCGTTAGACCACCTTTCTAAGAGGTAAAAAGTGAGCAAGATGCGAAAGAGGATTGAGGCAAGGATTTGAGGCGCGTCGCAAGTCACGTGGACCAGCACGTGATTGGGGCGAGGGGGGTGGACTGGGGAAGCTCGAAAGTATTGATCTGAGTCAGGACTAGTCGGTAAATTTCTTCCCTTCTTCTCTACTCCACTCCTCCTTCTCCCCCCTCATGAAATATCTTCCGTCTCCTTCATCATGTCTTGTCGCTCTCTTGTTCTTCTCACATGTGTCTGACGCCCTACTATTTCCAATTAACGCAAGACGAAACCCTGTCACTCCGTCGTCAAGCCTTTCTCGTCGAGGAGGCAACATTACGCCCTTGACAAACACCGCAGATGTCAGCTACTATGCCAATCTTACCCTTAATGGCCAATCTTTCCTCTGCTTGATAGATACTGGAAGGTGTGTACTCACCGCTCTTGCCAATGACAATGACAATGGGCGCACACCCACACTAAAAAACTTTGATGTATGTAGCTCCGACCTTTGGGTGGCAGGATCTGTTTCAAATGCGAAAGATACTGGTAAATCGGCAGGTGTCACCTATGCCATAGACTCTGTAGAGGGTACGTACTCGACCTTCTTTTGTCGTCACTGATGTCCTAACTCCACAAACGCAGGCGAAATAAAGACAGCCGACCTCGTTTTCTCTGGCTACAGTATCTCGGACCAAGCTTACAGTACGCGTCTCTAAGGCTACCCTTCTTTCTCCGACTCTTTCTAACTTCAACCCGTCCGCAGTCGAGGTCAGACCAAGTGACCAGAATCCCGAAGGCAAGGGCCTCATCGGTCTAGGCCCCAACACCGGCTCCAACGTCTACCAAGTCCTCAATAACGATGGCGATCATGCAGTCGCCAACCGTATATTCCTCCAAAACACGTCTACGCCCAACTTTATCAGCATCAACCTTGGGCGCATTGAAGGTGAGAGAACTGTGCCTCGGCGTTTATCCATCCGTTGGCGGTGCCTCATGCCCGTTTCCCGTCCCGTTTTCTATTCCTCTCTTCGATTCAATATTCATCAGCTCACTGTACCGATTGCTACCAATCATATTTTTAGACCCAGACGACCCATTCCCGGGAAATATCACCATAGGCGAAGTCCTCCCAGGCCTCGACTCTGTCCTCTCTCAGCCCAAAAATCGACGTGACCGAAGTCTCCGTCCACCAGTCCGGCAACCAACATTTCCAGATCCTCATCGACGCAGATGGAATAATCGGGCCAGATAACTTAATCAGCCTATAAACTATACCTCTGCCGTCTCCTCCTCTTCCAACTCCAACCAAGCCACCGCAGTCATTGACACGGGTTTCTCCTTATCCCAAGTCCCAAGATAATTGCAGATAAATTTTATTCGAGGCTTGAAGGGGCAGAATATGTTAATGTGAATGGGATTGGGAATACTTGGATTGTGCCTTGTGGGTTGGAGGTTAATATGACTTGGAAAATTGGCGGTCAGAGTTATCCTATACACCCGTTGGATGCGACGCTTAACCCGAGTATTATGGGTATGACTGATGGAGCGGTGAGGAATTCAAACGGAGATGATTGTTGTATTGGGATGGTGGGTTTTTTTTTTCTTTTCTTGGGTAACTCGTAACCGACTGAACCTCTTTTCTGTCTGTAGTTCCAACCCATCTCTTCCGACAGAGGTGATGATACTACGTATGATATCATCCTTGGAATGTCTTTCCGTGAGTACATCCCCACCCAACCAAATCCAAAAATAATTCATCCAACTAATTATATCTTTCTCAGTGCGAAACGTCTACGCCCTCTTTGACCACGGCGATTTCATTGAAGGCTCCAACGAAGACCGAGGCGACCTCTACATCCAACTCCTCTCCACAACCGACGTCCCCTCTTCCCATCTCGATTTCGTCGAAGTCCGTCTCAGCGGCGACGACACTACCGGTACCCAAATCCTCAACGCATGGGATCCTTCACTCGAGTCTTCCGACTCCAGTACCAATAAAAGTTCTTCCGGCAAGAATTCCCATCTCAAGATCATCTTTTTGGCTCTGGCTATTACAGCAGGAGTCTTGGGTGGATTATTGTTGATGTGGGCTTGTTGTTGCCGGAGGAAGAGTGAGTCAAACCGAATGCGGGATGAATGGCGTATGGTGGGTATGGACGACTTGGGGATCCGAATGCGAATGCTGGGCCTGGGGCGTATCCGTTCCAGGGGTTATCGAGTTCCAATTCCAACGCCAACAACTCCGACAGTAGACAAAGTCAGTACGATTACCAAGGAGAGACGAGATACGATCCTGTTCCCGTGCACGACAGTCATGGTGGTTCTGGCAATTCGAATTATGCAGGAGTAGGATTGGGACGAGATGCACCGCCTTATTTGCCTTATGATGCTGCGTTCGGTCAAGGACAAGGACACGGACACGAACAGTCGTTGTATGATCCTCCGCCACAGACGTATAATCCTAGAGCGAGCTCACCTTCTCCGGGAGGGTATGCGAATACTTTTGAGAGTAGACGGTAGAGGATGAATGCGGCATGGCACGTTGAACGGTGAGAGGTAGAAGTTAATGAGATACGATAGATTTGGTATTGTTGCATATGAAATTAGATATGGATAGCATTAAACTACACATACATACTACTCTTTGGCTTTGGCTTTGGTCAGACGTGTTCAATGTGGACTCTTTTTTCTTTGTTTTTTCTGTCTTTACATCCGATCCCCAGACTTCTTACATTCCACCTCCTTGTCTTAAGCCTCAAACTTTTCAATCTTCCTATCCTTCACCTTTGTTCTATCTATCCTAACTATCTATCTATTTGCATATTCCATCATTGTTCATTTTATCTCACTTCCCTCGTGTCCCCTGTCCACATCCCCTTGGCCACCCCGCACACCTGTCTCTCTATTGGAAACCCATACCCCACTCCCACAGCATATGCATCACGAATCCACCACCCTCAGCATCATCTTCACCCTCATCCTCCTCATCATTGCTATCGATTTTCTACACACATAATCCCTGCTTTTGTCCCAACACACTAAGAACAAATCGGGATCCTAGAGCTAGGATCAGTACTACTAGTAGCATTGGGGCATCGACTTTGTTCTTCATTTTTACATCTTGGCTTACATTGGATTGGCTTAAGCAAAACTCATACGGACGTCGTCTACTTACTTTACTCTCTCGGATCCCGCATTCTGCTTTACATACATACATCACTGGTACTATTTGGAAGTTGGAAGAAATGGGCCGGAAGGACTATATTCGCTCTATCTCATCACATCTCTGTCTCTACTCTCTCTCTTATACTGTAATGTACAGATGATCAAATGCGAGGAGTTGGCCAGGTCTTAGAGCCTGGTCAAGATGTAGTTTACAGAGAGAACATGAGACCCCAGTTGAAGACTGCTCCGTTCCTTCACATTGCCAGTAAATGTTGGCTTGTTGATCGACTGCGTAGTCTCTTGAGTTAATAGATCCAGCGTGGCGTCTGGGCTACACTGGATTCGAGTCGGTGCTCTTGAACCTGAATCACAATAAGACTTCCAAACTTCTTTGGGAGAGTCGGTAGAAACAACAATGTCCATCCATGCTGTGGATTCATGGAAACCAATTACCACATAAGCATGTATCGGAGTTGTGTCCCAGGGATTAATGTTAGGGGGTGCAGTGTAGGTGAGGACACGGAACTGCTCCCTTTCCCCGAGAGCAGACATATCCACATAGGTCTGGTCTGTGTGCTTCTTGCAAAAGATGTCCGGCGGGAAGACATTTGCGAGTTGGAATACCTTCAATGGCTCGCCTGTCGTCGCAGGAAAGTTGGACTCCCGAATCATGGATGGAACCATGAAACCCAACCTGAAGGGTTCAAGTGGTCCGGATATTGATGAAGTCTTTGCTTTATCCGGGGCCACGTACCGGACTTCGAATATCCTGAGTGTCTGGTCGCCTGTCATGTGGTAGGTGACGGATACAAGTCCTGCACCCTCAAGGTGCCACTCCATCCAATCCCAGCATGAGTCATCACACCATTTTGTCAGGAGAGGGTGCCGCTGGCCCAAAGCAAAGCGAAGAGAGCCGTCAGTGTAATTGAAGCCCAGGTCAGCGTGAAAGATTTCGTCAGACTTCAAACATCGATATTTCAGACATGCTACCAGCCAGGACCTCCGACCGATATTAACCTTGGGCCAATAATTAATCTTGACCGATGTCTCCTTCATGCCCTGCACCTCCTTGTCTTCATGAGGATCAGGGATTGTTGTTGACATTCCATTTCTAAGGTGACTGTCTCTGTTGAAGACGTCGGGTGCAGTATTTCGGATGGATAGACGAGTAACTTTACGATCGTTCTTGACCTTGCGAGGAATGCCTGCATTCTCTTTTACGACCACCTGGCATATGTCAGGTTGCTGTGACCCAGCAAGGATGATCGCCAGCTCGTCTGGCCGGCAGCGGACGTATCGCTCCCCGGCAACCTTCTGCAGATAGACTGCAAAACATGTCTCGGGACCCCGCTCGGAACAGCAGTGTAGAGGTGCAGAGAATATGGTGCCGACAGGATATGACGGTCTCTGAGTCTTTGCAGTCTCGGAGACGACAACAGAGACTGGTTCGATGGGTACAAGAGGGAGATGGATCCGCAGGCCGTTGTTGCCAAACGAAAATGAGGTGTCCCCAATGTCTGCTTCAGAAGCCTTCACTTCACCAGACATCCCAAACTCGGTAGGAGACCTCGCCAACAGTCCTCTCGGGTCGTTTTTGCCATATGGCGCGACCCAGGCGAATATGCTGCGATCATCCGAGATGTTGATGATCTCCTGCTGAAGTCGCATAAATGCCCTCGCACCACCTTCACCATAGATAGGCGACATGCTGACTCTGAAGATCCCCAAGAGGCAGTATGCCATATCCTCCGGTCGCGTTGTCTGCCTCATAGAAGCCCACGACATCTTCTGGGCTACGCTGAACCTGTCGAAATTCCCATCTTTGAAGACAGATTCTGGGATGGAGGTTATGACGGAAACTGCGTCTGCCAAACTATATCTCGTCCCAATCATCTCCCAGTGCTGGTCAAGAAAAACGACATAGGACGGTGCCAATAATTCCTGTAACGTCCAACCCCTCGTGAACCACTTGCAACGCCTGAATCTGGATTCTGCGTCCCTAACATCTTCGCTGCAAATAGTATCCTCCAGATAGACGTAGCAGACTTGGGCATCCTCGTAAAGGGCGTACATTGAGTTGATAGCTTCAGAGAGCTCGGCGCTGCTCTCCTTGTTGATACAGCATGAGTCAATCCAGATCCATTTAAACATATACTTCTGGGCGTACTGACAAGCACCCCGGATCTTCTTGTAGCCTGCTTTGCCCTCCGCAACTGAAAGATCCTCCGCCATCATATCCTGAAATGTGACCTCGTCCTTAGTCTCGCCCCAAGTATGAGAAAGAATCGCGTATGGAGGAATTTTGTCGCCAAAAAAGCTCTCCAGCTTCAAAGAATGGGTGTTCAAAAGACGCATGATGGTGTTGTAGATCTAAGAAACGGCCAACTATGAGGGTCGGTGATGAAATTGCGATTGAAAGGAAAGTCCGGTTCAGTCCGGTTCAGCGCCAAATTTTTTGAACGCTGGACCGGACTTCACGTCCGCTGAACTTCGGTCCGGTTCAAGTCCAAGTAAGGTTCGGAACGCGTCCGAACTTTTTCCGTCTCCGAGATAGCCGAATAAATTTTTCTTATCTAGGTAGCAACGAGTTGAGTAGTTATCTGTATGCGAATGAATACTTCGAGGCCCGTTGATGACAAAAGACTGGCCAAAGCACAGAAAAAGGAAGTATACAGAAACTGCTCTGCATTCCTATGCTGGTCAAAGTGCACTTTTATTCAACCCGTAGAAATCAAGGGGGTCCGAAAAAAAATATTAACAACCGGGGGTTGGAAAAAAATTTAGTGCCTCGGTCGAGGAACCTACCTACCTTACCTTCTATATAAGGTAAGTTCACACAAGTTTACCTGCCAAATATAGTATGTGCACATGTCCTCAAGTCTCGTGCTTTGCCGGACAGTCAGAACCTTACCCGGCTCGCGCTCACTGTCACGAATCACCGACCTATTCACTTCTTTTCTCTCCAATCTATTCATTTCTTAACTCCACGGACTACTATTCATCTCTTTCATCTTTCCCATCATCATCTTCTCTGTCTAAGATAGAGGCAGCCAGGAACCGGCACCCTTACTAAGCAGCTTACATATTTTTTTTTGTCTCGACAATGAACAGAGTGCCGGCTGAGCTATAGCTAAGCCTGGGGCTTGTGGTGCACACTTACATGGACACAGCTCTGGAACAAGGCTGTATTTCTGTATAGCACAGTAATTGTTGAATTGGCGCATTCAGTTGCAGCCATCAACGTATTCTATGTAGAATAATAGTAGTAGTTATATATAGAACAATAAGATTATATAGACAATAAGTGTAGTACGACAATAGTGTACGAAACCAGCATTGTTCTATCAAGTACAATAGAATCTTATTGTTACACTAGTATTAGTTTACATGTATTTGTACCTCCTAAAAGGTATATAAGGACTTGTAGATAGTCCTCCAAATAATAGGTTTCACACTTAACCCACATCGCTCTAACAAGCCTCTAACTAGCCTTACAAGCTATCTTTTATCCCCAGGTAAGTAGCGTAGTTGCCACTGCGTTTAGTAGTGTACAAGCCGTACCATGCCTGCTTAACAGGTTATGGGCCCCGGAGGCCCTTGGGAGCGCCTTCAATGGCTGCAAACCATAGACTTCGCATACTACCTGGATGGCGCCTTCATGGCAGCCTGTGGCGCCCTTTGAGTCCAACAGCGCAGGACTTATGTCCAGCTGCAGTTGTTGACAATCTAGGGGAGTAGTCACTGTCATGGCGCGTTCATCGCTGCCTCTTTTCACTTTCACATGGCGCATTTAATGCTGCCTTCTTATTCTGTATATGGATAAATGCTGACAGTTGACTTCCCCAGATATTATCAAAGATGTCCTCCAACGTCCTGATGACTACTGTCCCCGTCTTCGCCGGTGTTGATTTCAACATCTGGGCTGACATCCTTCTCGCCTGGTTGCAGGCTACTGGACTTAGTTCTGTCCTTAGCACTGATCGCCCCGATGATGCCGAAGTGAGTACCGTCTCCCCTCTATCTGATGAAGACGCGGCGGCTCAAGCTGAGGCTATCACGGCGGCTCAAAAGAAACAGGCTGACTGGGATGAGAAGAACGATAAGGCCATTGGGTCTATCAAGCTTCGTCTCTCTCCTCCCGTTCGCCAGAAGACGCTCGGAATGACTACTGCCAAGGCAATCTGGGTCTTTCTCAAGAAGACCTACGGGAAACCTGGTGTTTCCGCAATCTACACGGATTTCAAACGTGCCACCTCCATCATCATTCCTAACGACGCCAATCCTAGTGCTGCGGTCGAGCTTATTCGCATGCACTTTGATAGGGTCAGTGCCGCCGGTGTTCCTGCTGACAACTCCTCAGCTACTTCCATTACAAAAGTCGCCAACTTCCTCATCGTCATGTTCATCATCTCCAAACTTCCTCCCAGATACGAGTATCTCATCAATCAGTATACTCAATGTTCTATCAAACAGATTGATGGACAAAGTCTCGATGAGCTGCAAAGCGAGATTGTCAATATTTGGGAATCTCGCCAAGGAGCTTTCAAGGGGCCTTCTGGGAAAGCCCATGCCAACCGTCTTTCTGCTGTCAAGCGAAAGGACGGTAACCCTAACTTCCAACAGCAGCAGCAGCAGCGCCCTAGTGGCAGCAGCAGCGGCGCTAACGGAGCCAGCGGCTCTAATGGGAATAACAAGGGAAAGGGCAAAGGAAAGGGCAAAGGAAAGGCTAATTTCCGTCGAGGAGGTCGAGCTGGAAAGTTCGAACAGGCCAAGAGACAGGGCCAGGCACATCTCGTCAACAACGACATGTCTCCCATGATGCACACAGTCACCGTCGTCGACACGCCCGCTGCAGTTGATACCCGTAAGCCATTCTTTATGGAAACGGAAAAGCCTTTTGACGCCTTCTTTACAGGTACCAAAAGAGCTATCAACCTTGCACGCGACATTGGCGCTAGACCATCTGGTGAGACTGTTGCTACTCTTGAAGATGTCGTCATGTCTCATACCGATCCTTCCTCCTTCACTTCACTTACTCCTGCTCCTCGTCCCAAACGCTCTCTCACGGAACGCATCTATTGGAACAACCTTCAATCATCTTCTGATGGTTGGGGTGATGCTGGTAACTGGAATGGTTGGAACGGTGAATATCCCGAAACTCAGACCGGTTCAGATGCCGATATGGCATGTGCTCAAGGAGAAGATGCCAGTTGGAACGAGGACACTCTGGTGAACACTTCGGAACTCGGAAGTGTGTTTGGCTCCACAACGACGGAGTCAGGTGTAAAGGGTTCTCAGGACATCCGGACCCCTGTTCCACTTATCGACCGTCTTGCCGCGGATCCTGCTGCCGAGATGATGGAATGCGCAATGCACCTTGGGGAGAGATTCCAGAATCCCGAGGATCCTCTACACATCTATGGGGAACCTCTCAGAACAGCGCTGAACACCGTTGTCCCAATGGGAACCCGTGGCACTCTTTCTCTTGTCCAACGACTTGCTGCAGTCCGCAGCGAGATGCCAAGTGGCTCACAGCCTGCACCTCCCAATGGCATGACCACTCAATCCTTGCCATCCAGCCGTGTTGCAAGCCCAACACCTGGCACGACTTCGACGGGATGGGAATGGCTGACTCCTCATCTCCAAAACGAGGATGGAAGGTACGACGAGCTAATCGACTGGCAGCGAGACGCAACAATCGGACTAGGAGGGATGGAACTACCCTCCAGGGCTCCAACTCCGAGTTCAATGCCAGAACTTCGGAGCGTGTCACCGAGTCTATCCGAAACAAGCGACCTCGAGTACATGTCGACTCTGCCATCAATCGGCAGGATGAGTCTACCTACGTCACCCGTCGAGGACACCGCATCGTACGGAATTCCAAGTCCACGACCTTCTACCCCCGTTATGGTTACCGTCAATGCCACAAATAATTATGGCTGGTCCTTAGACTCTGAACCCTCCGGCTTGGACAACGGTTATCTCAGGTCAGATCTCAATTCAGATCTTATGAATAAAAGTACTGATGCACTTTTTCCAGCAGCTCGTAATTTGGAAGCAGGTTCTTCATGTATATATTTATTACATACCGCTCCTCTGGGTTTAACAACCCCTTTTATTTATAATGATCTGTACACTAGCCCTGGCGGCAACAATAAATATTTATGTGCCTGTGGCACTCTGTTCTCACTATGCCAGAAGTGTAAGAAAAAGAGATCTGATACTGTCAAAATCCACTTCAGTGATGGATGGTTACTTGATTCTGGAGCATCAGCACATTTTACGTTCGACATCAATGACTTTGTTGAATTGAGTTATATAAAACCAATTCCAGTGAAAACTGCCAATGGATTCACGAAGATTCGTGCATCCGGAACAGTCCTGATCTCTCAACGTAAAAGAGTTATGAAATTATATCCGGTCTATTACATTCCCGATCTAAATCAACGACTCTTATCTGTCGGTCAATTCTTAAATGACAACATGTTTATGCGCGGTAACTCCGATCATATTACCATTTCGAGAAATACAACATTCTTGACTTTCTCAAAGCGTATACCGGAAGAAACACTATACTATCTTCCACACAAATCGAAAATTGTCGCTTCTAAAGCCAATCTTTTGATTTATCTTATCAACTACGAGATTTTACATCGTCGTATAGGACATCCCTCGCGTGATGTTCTAAAACATGTCCGACAACACACCCTTGGCACTCCTGAATTCATTATTCCGAAGGAACTTCCTTTGTGCAAAGGCTGTCTTGAAGGCAAAACTCCCAGACAGGCTTACCCTCCTAATGAACGACGTGCTACTCGTCCTTTCCAAATTATCCATATGGATTTACATGAATACCCCACGATATCCTACCACAAGTACAAGTACATAATCGTCTTCTTTGATGATTACACTTCAGATGCTTGGATACGTTTTCTTAAAGACAAAAAACAACCACTAACTGCCACTCGCCAGTTCCTTGCGATGGTAGAAACTCAATATAAGACGAAAGTGGAACAGTGGATGTCTGATATGGGTGGTGAATTCATCAAAGGCACCTACCGAGAAATGTTACTCGACAAGGGTGTTAAAATTCTTAACAGTGCACCATACATTCATCAACAGAATGGTCGAGCAGAACGCTTCATACGCACTCTAATGGATAAGGCATTGGCAATGATGAAGTTAGCATGTCTACCTGAATCTTGGTGGGAATATGCTGTCCGTCATGGATTGTATGTCTATAGACGTACTCCTTTACGACGACACAAATGGATAACTCCATTTGAGATGCTTGAAAAAGAAAAACCGTGTATCGATCATCTGCGAGTTTTTGGCTGTGGAGCTTACGTCTTTAAACCCGAGGAAACTCGAAAGAACAAACTCGCTTCCAAGTCAGAACTCATGACATATCTTGGTGTAGCACCAGGAGAACGTGGAAATCTTTTCATGCGTACAAACAATGCGGAATTTACATCCCCGCAAGCCGTGTTTGAGGAAAACTTCTTTCCTCGATGTAAAACTCAATCTCGTAATTCAAAACAACTACCTATCGAGTCATCGCAAAACGATGACACTCCTCTACCACAAACAATCCCTGACGATGATGATGAAGATTTTCATCATCGTCCTCCTCGCATCCCTTCAACAAGGAGACCTGATCAACTTCGTGACGACGAACCTGAACAGGATCCACCGCCTTCGTCCCCGGATAGTGACTCTGAGCCCAGAAGAACGGTAACACCGCCGCCAGTGGAGACACCACCTCCTCAGGCACCTCGAAAGCCCAGAGCTCCTAGACAAAGACGGCCACCAACAGAACCAACGCGTCGAAGCGAGCGCACTGGTACTGTACCTAAACGATACGGGGATAAACACCCTGTAGAAGTTGAACGCGATCTTGAACCTCAAATCGCAGCTGATAAAAGAGCGGAAGCAAAAGCTAAAGCAGAAAGAGACGCTCGGAGAGAAAACCGACGTCAACAAGCTGCAGAGAAACAGGTTCCCGGACCTAGTTCTGCATCCGGAAGCGCACCCCAGGGGGAGCAGCAAGCCGAGAGTGATGACTCTGCACGCCCTGAATCAGAAGAAATGGCAGAACCATGCCGTGAAGGGGGAGTATCTATAAATTTCTTGCTTATGCAGGCAATTGCTCCTGGAGAAATCGATTCCCACTTGCTTATTCAGAAAGTTACTTCGAAGAATGATGGGAATCAACCGAATGTTCGTAATATTCGCGAATGGACATTCAAAGATATTGCTCGCTTACCTATAGCTGAGCAAGAGGAATGGAAAGTCGCTTGCCGCGAAGAACTAGAGGCTCTTCGCAAGCGCGACACCTATGAATTGGTCGAAAGACCTAAAGATAGGAAAGTTATTAAAAACCGATGGGTCTTCGACATCAAAACTGATGGTCGTAAAAAGGCAAGACTCGTCGCAAAAGGTTTTTCACAGGTCGAAGGCATAGACTTTGATCAAATATATTCACCTGTTGTTCGATTCGAGACTGTGCGCTTAATCTTCGCTTTAGCTGCACTTAAGGGCTGGCACGTGTCCGGTGTCGATGTCCGATCAGCCTACTTATATGGCTTACTCGATGAAGAAATCTATATGGAACAACCGGAAGCTTTTAAAGTAAAAGGACAAGAGCATAAAGTCGTCCGGCTTCTTCGTGCTCTTTACGGACTCAAACAAGCAGGACTTGCGTGGTGGAAAAGTCTTGATAAGTCCATGGCAGAACTTGGTTTTAAACGAATCATTTCCGACGCCGGAATCTTCATTCACAAACGCTATGACGCCAACAAAAATCTTATTGAAAATTCTATCGTCATTGCCGTAGTCTATGTGGATGACGCTCTATTCTGTGGAGCAAACAAAACCTTAGTCTTACGACTCAAAGGAGACTTTATGAAGAGATGGGAATGTAGGGATCTAGGCGATGCCAAAGAATTCCTTAGGATGAGAATTACCAGGAAAGGCAGCAAGATCTCTTTAGACCAGTGCGCTTATCTGGATAAAATCCTAGAGACTTATGGAATGCAAAACGCGAAAGCTTCTGCTACCCCATTACCTGGCAATTATCACCCTCTTCCTCTTCCAAATGACACTCCTGTCAATTATACTCTTCGTCAAAGTTATCAGGAGATAATCGGATCCTTACTCTACTTAATGTTAGGAACACGTCCTGATATTTCCTTTGCTGTCACAAAACTTGCGCAATTTGCTGCAAACCCCTCACAAGAACACTACAATAAGGCGAAAGACATTTGCCGTTATCTTGTTGGCACTAGAAAATATGCTCTTGTGTACAACGGTCGAGGGGGAGAAGGCTTATCAGCCTATACAGACTCTGATTGGGGATCAGATCCTGGAACTCGCAAATCACAAACTGGCTTCTTTCTACAATTAGCCCAAGCACCATTTAGCTGGACGTCTAGACAACAAAAGACAGTTGCTCTATCTTTGACTGAAGCTGAATACATGGCACTTAGTGACTGCAGTCGACAAGTCTGCTGGTTCAAGACTCTTCTCAGTGAAATCGAATATCCTCTCCACGCTATTCCAATTTACGGTGACAATCAAGGATCAATTTTTATTGCATCAAACCCTGTCACGGATAAGCGAACCAAGCACATTGATATTCGATATCATTTTGTTCGAGAAAAAGTCATCGACGAGACAGTCAAGTTATTCTTCATTGAAGGAAGTAATAACCCTGCAGATTTACTCACTAAAGCTCTTGATCGAGTAAAATTTGAGAAGTTCAGGAAACAATTAGGACTTCAGTTTTATAATTGAAGAAATCGCATCGAAAACATCGAGACACTGGATCCCTTCCTTCCATGGCTGCTTACAGCACCTACCTATGCTTACGTGCACTACCGTGCTGCTTAGCAAGGGGGAGTGTTGAATTGGCGCATTCAGTTGCAGCCATCAACGTATTCTATGTAGAATAATAGTAGTAGTTATATATAGAACAATAAGATTATATAGACAATAAGTGTAGTACGACAATAGTGTACGAAACCAGCATTGTTCTATCAAGTACAATAGAATCTTATTGTTACACTAGTATTAGTTTACATGTATTTGTACCTCCTAAAAGGTATATAAGGACTTGTAGATAGTCCTCCAAATAATAGGTTTCACACTTAACCCACATCGCTCTAACAAGCCTCTAACTAGCCTTACAAGCTATCTTTTATCCCCAGGTAAGTAGCGTAGTTGCCACTGCGTTTAGTAGTGTACAAGCCGTACCATGCCTGCTTAACAGTAATGACAGGTAGTATACCGCTTCAGAGCCTCAGGGTTCTCAATACTTAGTGAATTTCCCTATTTTATGATGAGATCAGAGCCTTTCTGCATGGTAGCAGGTGTCGGACCGACTCAGACAATGCTCCATTTTGGGCTATTGTATTGATTAATAAGCTTACTAATTGCACAGCCATGCGCCGAATCTCAGAGGCCAAAAACCAAAAACTGTTGCAAACGCTAAAAGAACACTTTTTGAGGTCACAGAAAAGGTTGGAAATTTTTTTGTTAAAACTTGAGAGTAAAGCAAGATATCATATTTCTGCTCAATAGGAATTGAAGTACATAGTTCTAGCTACAACTCCTATTGAGCAGAATCATGGAAAAGGAATGTGGGATGGAGGAGAAGCGGTCGTTGTTGTCGGCTTGCCGAGCTTACATAAGGGGTGTCGGTTCCTGTCTGCCTCTATCTTACGGTTACCATCACTTGATCTGACATGTACATCATTTATCTCCTCCGATTCCTATCTCCATGGACATTCTCACTTATTCATTTATTCTCAATTTATTTCCTTTACATATATACCAAAGGACTTGTAGTTAGTTCTTTAGTCTGTTCACTTCGTCTCCACTCCGCTCTCAGTACAAGTGCAGTGTTGAGCATAGTCAGCTACTCATCCTTTCCTCGTCCTTACTATCTCTTTCTCTCTCTCTCGTCTCATTGTAACTTGTCAATCTATCTTGTTCATTGTGTGACTTGGGTGATTTTGCTAAGTGATAATGTTCTTGACACTCACAGATACTGCGTAATTGTCATAAAACATCTGGTAAGCATGTGTTTCACAGCTCACCAGATTGACACCTGCCAGCATGCTTGCCAGCTTCAAATTAGTTGGTAAAAAAAAAAATTTAAGGGCTTCGCCAGGGAACCTACCTACCTAGCCCCGGTACAGGATTCTCCGGCCCAGACCCCCTTGGTAGAAATTCATTCAAAGTCAACACCTGTATTTTATTCAAAGGTTGATACCCATATTTATTCAAAGTTGACACCTGTAATTATTCAAAGTCAACACTCACATTCATGTATATAGCTAGCTTAATCTAGTAAGGTAAGCCAAATTTAGTAGTTCCCACAATATGTCATGTGGTCTTATACATATATATTGTACAGACTCCATGGTATCCAGGATAGGTTAAGCTGGCACTACAGACCCATGAGGATATGGCTGGGGTTTATGCTCCATGCATCTACTTCAGTTGCATGCTGTGGTCTGATGATTGGTGGCCTTACAGGCAGTGTGATCAGATTCCCTAACCAGCCCAAAAATGTGCATACTTGTGCTTTTCCCTACACACACTCTAATATGGCAGTGTGGGCCACTGTATACAGTGGTGGATATGAGTCCTCTTTCTTTTGTTAGGATTTCTGTCTGTTAGTCTTGAAAGGTGTTGGTCACAGATGAAGTGGGATTGGGGAATTTGCAGAGGAATTGCTGTGCCAATGATACACCATACAAAATTTGCATATAGAAATGTTAATTGGTGGTTAGAAAGCTGGTTCACCACTTCAATTGGTATATAAAGGACTAGAGTGAGTCCCAAACTGCCAGTTAAAGTGCTAGTGGACTAAGTGTATGCACCAGTACAATAAAGCTAAGTACTTATGAATCCTACATTTACATCTACACCTCATCATAGGATGTGCTTATTCTAAGTACTATGGTTGATGTGTACAGTGCTTCAGTTATAGTAGCAGATCCACCCCATAAAGACTTTGTAACAAATTCCTACTATAATGCCCCTATTCACAGGCAAGGAATGTGTAGGCTATACAACCCAGACTCTAGCGCTAAACAATCACTGGTTGAGAATTGTGCCATAATTGGAGAAATCAGAGGAAAACCCTAGTAACTGACTATGTCCAAACTAGCAGTATAGTAATTGATACCTCGTTTATAAGCAAAACAGAAGGAATAGTCTTTTCAAAGACAGTAAGGATAGATAAGTAGGACAATGTATATATGTACGAGTTCCTAGAAAGCTCAGCTTTCATATGGTACTAAAGGGATGGACTAGCAGTGAAGGAATAAAACCCATAGTTCATTACTGCCAGTATGCGATCTAAAGAATGAGTCATAGTGAGAAAGCCCCAAAAGGGTAAGGATATTTCTGAATGTAGCAGTAGGATCGGCAAGATGTGTGCCTGATGACTGAGGTGTTCTCATTGGTACAAGTGCAACTACAAAATATATGTGGAACCTTATAGAGAGCTGGACTAGTCTATAAGAGAACTATGCCACAAACTGGTCTAGTGACACTCAGTCTATAGTAGTGCCAGAAAAACATAAGAGGAGGAATAAGCAAAGACTATGCAAACCTATAGTGACTGATTGGCAGTAAAGGAATGTGAGTCATACGAGTGGAGCCCAGCATGGATGGTGGAGCTATGTGAGTCAGAATGACTACAGCTGCCAGTTCCAGAAAGGTACTCTTAGTCAAGAGGATGAAGTGAAGGGAACATAGAAAGCCCTATTAGTTTTAGATAATATTCTACATTTCCTAGATACCCTAATTAGAAAGTACCTACTTAATCTAGTAGTACTGACAAGCATGGACTTGTCACAAAGAGGCGAGCACTTAGATAGCGATAACGAGGAGCTACAGGCTCGACCTGGCTAACAGACAGCAGTGAGTACTGAAACTACAGTGCCTATCAGTAAAGGTGAAAGAACTAGTAAAAAGGGGAATACACACCTGGTCCCAACGACGAAGAGGTCAAGATGGGGAACCAGGTGTCAGGACAGGGTTTATATATGTAAAGGTAAAGCTGTAAAGTAAAGCTGTCACAGAAGCTGTAAAGAGAGCTGTAAAAGAAGCTGTATCGGAGAAATGAAAGGTCCGGTGTGTAGCATGTGGAACATGAGTCATATGGTGTAAAGGTCTGAGGAATGGTATGGAGATCTGAGGATGCGGAGATAAGAGGAAATAAATAGTACCAAATATAGACTTCATGACATTACCCCCCTTCTAAACTTCATCATCCTCGATGAACACTAAATCTTCGTTGCCTGCAGGTGTTTCTTGTGGAATGCAGTGATTTTCCGTTTCGCATTTTTGAGGTTTGGAGCTGGCTCCCATGGATTGTGGCTGTCATCATACCCCTTCCACTTGACAAGGTATTCCATTCGCCTCCATCGTACTCTGCTATCCAGAAGAGTGTCCACTTCATATTCAGGCTCGTCCTCCCCTTCGAGGTATACTGGCTCTGGCTCTTCAGGTAAGAGTCCGTTCACCATATTACCCTTGTAGGGGTACAGTTTGTCAACATGGAATACCGGATGTAGGTGACTCAGGGATTTGGGAAGGTCTAATTGATAGTCTAAGTTGCGTATGGGCCTAGCTGTCGGTCACCCAACTTGTCGCTCGAGAGCTTTAAGTCGATGTCCTCGGCACTAAGCCAGACGTAGTCCCCAACCTTAAACTGATGTCCCTTTCGCTTCCCTCTCTCGTACCCTTCCTTCATGCGCTGTTTAGCCAGATGTAGCGCTGCCCCTGCATCTTTCCTAACCTCTCTTAGAATCTTTAGACGGTCTTCTACATCTGGTATGCCTGTACGACGGCCTACTGGTATGTTGAACAGGGGGAGGTAGCCATAGGTCACTTCAAAGGGGGCCATGTTGTGCACGGAGTGTGTACGGGAGTTCAGAACAAATTCGGCCATAGGAAGGTGTTCTACCCAGTCATCCTGTCTATAGTTTGTGTAGAGACATAGGTATTTCTTGACTTCCTGGTTTGCTCGTTCCATCTGTCCATTTGTCTGGGGTTGGTAACCCGAGGAGAGGCTTGACTTGATCCCGAGTCGGTCCAAGAGAGAGTGCATGGCTTGGGCTGCGAACTGTGGGCCACGATCTGACACGAAACGGAGTGGAAGACTGTGTAGGCGGAAGATTTGCGACTTCAGCAGCAGTGATATTAGACGTACAGGGAAGGGTGTGGACTTGTTTCCCGTAGAGGTCCGTGCAAACCAGGATCGCGTCGTAACCTTGTGAAGACGGTAACTGTGTAATGAGATCGATTCCAACTTCTTCCCAGAGTCCCAGGGGAACATCCAATGGTTGGATTACGGCTCATGGATGACGCTGTAGCTTCTTCCTGGCGCATTGATCGCATCCTTCCATGTACTTTTCTACAAAGGAGCGGATAGTGGGCCACCAGAAGTGCGAGGTTACCAAGTTGAGTGTCCCATGTAGCCCTGGATGTCCCACTGATGGCTTGTCGTGACACTGTTCTAACTATTGCCTTCCACAGCTCTTCATCTGGAGGGACATAGACTCGTCCCCTGTGGTATACTAACCCGTTATCCTCTTCCCATTCCGGTAAGCCATTTGCAAGTCGCTGGCAACCCTCCTTCAGCTGTTCCAGTCCCTTTAGCACTTCCACTTCTCTTCCCAGTGCCTGCCCAAATTCGTTCTCTAGGGGATTGACCAGCGTAGTAGCTGCAAGCTTTACGAAGTGTTCGGGTCTGAGTACTGTAGTCTCCAAATTGTCTTCTCAGTCAGTTACTTGGTGGGGTGTAAGCGGGAGAGAGCGTCTGCTTGGGTATTTTGCTCTACCGGGACGGTGGACTAACTGGAAGTCAAAGCAATGATAGCCCAGAGGGCCCATCTCGCTTGTCATCGGCTAAGGTCTTGTGCAGTTCGCCAGAACTCCAGATTGAGTGGTCTGTGATGATCTCAAAGGACTGTGGTAATCCTTTCAGGAAGCTTCACCAGTCCTTCAGTGCTTCAATGATAGCCAGCATCTCTCAGTTATAGATTTCGTAGTTTCGTTCTGCTGGCTGCATGGACACTGAACGGAATGCCACCGGATGCCAGAGACCGTCTTTGAGCATCTGGATCTGAGCTCTGCCTGTTGCAAAACCTGAAGCGTCTACTTCAACACGGGTGGGGCGATCCAGTGACCAGAGTGTAAGGATAGGGGCAGATGTGAAGGCTGTTCAGAGGGAGTCAAAGGCCTCCTGCTGGTGAGTTCCCAGTTAAACAAGATGTCTTTACGTGTGAGATCGTTCAGGGGTCGGGCTGTTTTAGCGAAGTTTTCTATGAATTCGTTGGTAGAAGTTTGCGAAGCCCAGGAATGCTTTGAACATCTCAGACATTGCGGGGAACTGGCCAGTGATGTACTGCTTCTACCTTCACTGGATCCATACTGGACTTGCCCTTCCTGGATAATCAACCCGAGATACTCTATCTCTTCCCGTTCAAACTCGCATTTCTCTGGCCTCAGATACAGGTCGTTCTTCTTTAGCCTGGCTAACACTTCCCGAACCACTCCTCGATGTTCTTCCAGGGTTCCACTGAAGATCAGAATATCGTCCAGGTAAACTGCTAACTTTCCGCTGCAATCAGGTCTGAGAAGATAGAGTTCATGAGTCCTTGAAACGTAGCGGGTGAGTTCATTAACCCGAAGAAACATGACGGTGGGTTCAAAAAGCCCTCGGTTCGTCGCAAACACTGCCTTCCATTCATCTCCCTTCTTGATCCAAACATTGTTATATCCCCATCGTACATCAAACTTGGTGAAGTAACTTGGCTCCTTGCAGACGACTGACTATGTCCACGACGAGGGGTAGGGGATAGCGGTTCTTAATGGTGTACTCGTTTAGATGTCGGTAATCTTGGATAAATCGCAGTTTCCCGTCTTTCTTCTTGATGAAGAAGACTGGAGAGGACAGGGGAGATTTGGATGGTCGGATGTAGTCTTGCGGATGTTCTCTTCCAAGAATCGGTCGAGCTCCTGCTGTTCGTTGATAGACATCAGGTAGATTTTGGTGCGCAGGGTGGCAGGTGCTCCCGGTACCAGGTCAATAGCATGGTCCCAGGGTTTGTATGCAGGGAGGCATTCTGACTCGGCTTCAGAGAAAACCTGAGCGTAATCTCGATATTGAGGAGGTACTATCTCCTCAAACGACTGTTTCAGCTTCGCTCGATTTGCCTCTTCTGCTAACTGTTGCGAGTAAGTGAACCCTGCCGCACACCAGACTTCCTCTCCGGTGTCGGCAATGATCCCTGCTTTCTTCCAGGAGCGCCTCATGCGCCAGTTAGCTTGAATGCGATAGACTGGGGGTTCCTCTTCTTCCTGTTCTGTTACCGGATCTGGGGTCTGGTCTGTGGGGGTACGTGTTTCCTGCAGGATAGACTGGGTCGATTCTGATTCTGTACCTTCAAGGATAATGTTTCCTTTTGGAGTGGGTCCCAGACTAGAGGCCACGAATTGATCCTGGTCGGGAGTCTCTTCTACCGATGGGGGTGACGCTCTGGGAATTTTGCAATCGACCACTCATCCAGTCAATCTGTGGGTTCACTTTGGCGTAGCCAGGGAAGACCCAGAATGACGTCTTCTCCACCTAAGTCCGTTACCAGAAAGTCTAACCATGGTCTCCTGTCTGTCTACCGTCATCGCCAGTCGGCAAAACCGATCTATGCGCCCTGCTCGGTTAAGGGTGCCGTCGACGTTGTAGACGTCTAGGGATTTGCAAGAGAGGATGCGTTTGGATTCGTGTTGCTTTACAAATGACTGTCCAGGAACAGGCCTGTAGCTCCACTGTCAACCAATCGCCACTACCACTGTTTCGTTCTGTCTTCCTCGGAGTTTCACACGTATACGGAAGTGAGAAGCATCGGATTCTATTTCAGAGATATTGGATATAGTACATGAGGGAATAGAATCGTACGAGGAACAGGAAAAACATGTGGGTAGTTAAGGGTGTTTGCGTCGTAGCGGGAACGGACACCCGTTTTAAAAACCCGGCTGGGCAGCGATGTTATGTAGTAGAGCAGTTTGGTCAGCAATGGACTTTTGCAAGGCACTAAGCACGGATGAGGATTCGGCAGCTGAAGAAGCAGTGATAGTAGTAGTGGGGGTAGGCAGGGGTAGGAGTCGGCAGATCATCTGAGAAGAGACTAAAGGTGTCGCTGATGGTAGCGGCCACACATTGTTGACCTCGGCCCCCTCCTCTAGGTCGTCCCATATATTGGTCCTGACAGACTGAGGAGTGGTGACCTATCCTCTCACAATAGTCACACTTATCGTGTCCATGGCTCCCATCTTGTTTCAGGTGGTCCCTGGAACCGCAGCCGTAACAGCGCCCTTGCATCGCCTTCTGATAGTCCACAAAGTTGCGCCGTTACCCTGGGGATGCTCGGTACGAGATGTGTCTACATCCATGGCATTAGGGTCCTGTGCAGAGGAGAATTTGGAGAAGAAAGTGGTAGGCCAGTGATAGGTTTCCCCAGGAACTCAGCCAGGGTTTGCTTGACGTGGAGCGCTCTGTTAATCAACTCGTCCAGGTTCTTGGGGGCCTCCTTCTGGCCTAGCTCCACATTTGCCAATGGGAGCAGTAGGTCCTTATGAAGGTGCTTCTGGAACTTGTACTGAAGGTCCTTGTCTGAGAACCCGGTCTTTTCTGCCCACTGTTTAAAAACCTGAGAGAACTCCAAAACTGTCTTATCTCCCTGCTTCAGCACCTCAAGCTTGTTCTGCGCCAACTGCTGTTCGTTTGCTACTCCAAACCAAACTTTTAGTGCATGGGTGAAGTTATCCCAGTTCCCTTCCCAGGGAAGACTGCTCCAGCTTCTTCTGCTCGGACTCTGCTGATATGACGGGCATATTCTGCGGCCCATTCTGCAGCAGGTCCCTCCATCATGAGAAGCACTTCAGCAATACACTTCTGTGGATCGAGTTTCCCGTTATTGAGTTTGAGCCGTTTCTGTTCTCCGGCCCAGAGGATGAAGAGAGATAGGAATGAGTCGAGTTTAGCGGGTTCGCCCTTGAACGGGGCAGGTTTGGGAGTTTTATCCGAAGACTCATGGACGGGTCTGTTGACTAGGCTGGTAATTGCCTGTTGCAGTCGGTTCTGGTTGTTAACCAGAGCCTGTAGTAGGAGGTTTTCGAGAGCAGTGGAGGACATGTCGATGTCGGTGACTGGGGAATTAATGGGACTGAGCAGGGCTGATGCAAGAGGGGATAAAATGGGTATGAGGGTAGGACTGGGGCAGGCTGTTGGTATGGCTGAGGATGGAATGGGGGATGCAGGGGGCAGAGGACTGGAGGGCTCAGGGTTGGCAATGAAGATTGGACGGAAAGTGCGGCGAGTGGGGATAACGAGATGGCTATCTCCTGATTCGTCTACAAAGAGTGCAAGACTGGGAAGCGGGTTGTTATAGGCGTGTAGGCAAGGCTGTGTTTCACAGTCCCAGTATTCTTCAAGGCGGTGGTGGTGGCAGTCAGTGCGATTGTAGATGTCAAAGCCGTGCAGGTAGCTTGAACAATCAGGATCTGGTTCAGGGGAGAGCTGGGGTGATGTGGCTGGAGACAAGGGTGCAGATGCAGATGCAGAGGATTCAGAAACAGAGGACGGTGCAGCGTATCTCCCAGACGTGGTGAGAACAGTACTGCAAGGACGACCTATACAGAGGCCGCTGGTGCAGTGAGGGATCTTGACCTAATGTCACAAAGAGGCAAGTGCTTAGATAGCGATACGAGGAGCTACAGGCTCGACCTGGCTAACAGACAGCAGTGAGTACTGAAACTACAGTGCCTATCAGTAAAGGTGAAAGAACTAGTAAAAAGGGGAATACACACCTGGTCCCAACGACGAAGAGGTCAAGATGGGGAACCAGGTGTCAGGACAGGGTTTATATATGTAAAGGTAAAGCTGTAAAGTAAAGCTGTCACGGAAGCTGTAAAGAGAGCTGTAAAAGAAGCTGTATCAGAGAAATGAAAGGTCCGGTGTGTAGCATGTGGAACATGAGTCATATGGTGTAAAGGTCTGGAATGGTATGGAGATCCGAGGATGCGGAGATAAGAGGAAATAAATAGTACCAAATATAGACTTCATGACAGGACTGGCGATTAGACTAATATTTCTGTTTTCTTATGTACCTTTTAGCAGACATTAAAAAGAAATGTAGAACTGTAAAGTAGTAGCTGCAAGTAGTATAAAAGGACTAGGTATTTCTCGTAGTTACTCAAGCCACGTACTGTAGAGTATCAGTCATCTCACTAGCGCTAGCTGTAGAGACTGCGAAACACAGACTATGCTTCTACCAAATTTACCTCACTCACATCGAGTATAAACATAGTGTGTGGATCAATAGTGTTGAATCAAATTTGTTGGTTTTTGTGTGTTACCTTTTTGTGTGTGTCCTCAGACTTGTGAAACTGGTTATAAGGCATTTGGGCCTACAAATTGTGAATTGAAACTGTGTTTTATATCTTTGTGGACTTGTTATAGTCTTTGTGTGTGTTTGACTTGTGTGCATTCGTGCAAAACCCTACCAAAACCCCAAGTAAACTGTTGAGTATTCTGACTACTTGGAATGCTCGCACTTTACAAATTTGTATAAAAGTCTTTAAGTTAGTGTTTGTTCTACACTTACGCAAAAGACACCTATTACTGAGTCAGCTGTATTCGATGGATAAGGAGATAAGTTCCCAGGGTTCTCTTGAGAATAAGACTTGTCCTATAAATAGGACTCACTGATCAGTGGTTGACTCTAGAAGTGTTATGGTGTTGTCAGGAGTACATGATGCAGTGGGAGGTGTTGGGCAAAAAGGTTTTCTTGATTTTTTTGGTAGGGGGAGAGGGAGTAGACCTTGAGGGACGACAACTGGGAATATGCTTCTTGGGTGAAGAAAGAGGGTCTAGGTGTAACAAATCTGATTTGCTGGAGTTGCTCTCAATTGGTGAAGTAATCTTCTGGCAGTCTTGAATGGAGCAACAGGTACCTGGGAGGTCAAAAAATCATAAACTGAATTGCACAGGAGCCTATCCAATACATACACTGCTTTTGTGACACAGCTTCTTGTGAGGAGTTAGATTAGGAAGCTTATATCTCAGAGCAGAATATCCTCATCACTATCTTCTGTAGTCGCTTCTACAAATGAACGGACTTTGGAGAGGTATATTGACAATCAAGTAATGGGCTTACCTGCTGAACAGCATTGGGGTTGGCAGTATGAAAGGATTCTGATGATGATGTATGTTCTCTTCACTTGATAGAAAACCATTCAAATCAGAATCATTGTACTTGTCAGAGTGTCATTTTCATTGCCAGTAGCTGCTGAAAACATGGAGGGTGGACGTGGTGTAGAAACAAGGAAGAGGAAGTGACACTATTGGCCTAACTGACCCAATGGCCTGTGATTATTGCACCTGAAAGGGGTAAAACCTAAGGAATAATCAGAAAAAATGGAAAAAAATGAGACTTACTGCCAAGCCTCGTGTACCACTAAGCTCTATGGAGAATGTTATGCCTGGGCCTGGTTGCAGACCTTAGAATGTGGGATCTGTAGAGTGAAAGATAAAGGAGATAGATAGGCTAGATTGCATTGAGATACATCATAGAGCTCCCACACATAGCTGTAGCTCACTATGAACAAGACTGTGGCCTAGTTTCATTCTGGTGTACCACCAAGCTCAAAAAAAAGCGATAAATATCTAATAAGCATCATATGGATAATAATCAGAGTTTGACTGTCTGTTGAGGAATGAAAAAAGAAAGACGTACAAAGGTGCAATACAGGCTGTAAAAGTGGTTCCCATGATCAGCGCAGGAAAGGTATTTTGGCTGATCCCACCTAAACAGTGGTTGAGTCAGAGCATATGTGAGTGGTTGGAGGCACCAAAAACTGAGTGTTGGATCTATAAGGTGAAAGGCAAAGGACATAGATAGGTGTGGTTGCGTTGAGATAGAGCTCCCCTGCACAGGTATAGCTCACTATATACAAGACTGTGACCTATCTTTGTTCTGGTGTACCACTAAGCTCAAAAGAAGTGATATATATCAAATAGAGCATCATATGCATATGATAGTGAAATTTGACCATCTGTTGAGGAGAATGAAAAAAGAACAAGACGTACAAAGGTGCAATATGCACTGTAAAGGTTGTTCCCATGCAGGAGTGATCACACCCAGTGGTTGAATCAGAATATAGAGAGCCACTGGGTTGAATCAGCATGGTTACAGACCTCAGAAATCAGGTGTCAGATCTATAAGGTGAAAGAAGAGGAGATAGATATGTGGTTGTGTTGAGATAGAGCTCCCACACACAGGTGTAGCTTACTATATACAAGACCGTGGCCTACCTTTGTTCTGGTGTAGTACTAAGCTCTAAAAAGGTGATAAATATTGAATAAAGCATCATATGCAAATGATAATAATCAGAGTTTGACTGTCTCGTTGAGGAATGAAAAAGGAACAGAAGTACAAAGGTGCAATGCAGGCTGTAAAAGTGGTTCCCATGATCAGTGCAGGAGAGGTATTTTGGCTATTTTTGGCTGATATCATGCACTAGATATCAAGTCTATTATAGCATCTTTCAGGGAATTATTTTTGCACAATCTCTACATATTAGCTTAAGTATAGACCTAAAAGCTAATGAGTTACTGACAGTAACACCCTTCCAGAAGCCATAAATGTCTGGAGATTGTGAGAATGAGACACATCTGACAAGAATGTCATCATAGCTCATGTCAGCAGAACATGTCAGCAAATTAGATGAAATCAAATGAATATGGGTCTTGATCTTCAATAAATACCAGGTGTTCACTCTAAATTTCTATGGGTGCATAATAAAAGTTGCACTTTGGACAGCATACATTCCAGCTCAGAGAGGGATGTTTCTCATCCATTATATGCCCAAGTGCTCTACTAAAATATAATAGTTGCACAGACATGAATACAGACTGTGGATGCAATGTGAGTGGACATCAAACATCAAAAAAAATCAAGTCCTGGGACCAAATTCCAGTCAGAATGTATTATAAGTTCAGTGTGTTCAGACGCGTCCATTTAAATTTCACAATTTTGGACTGCGGATTGAACCTGCAGTCTGGTCCACAAATTCTTGAACTTTGAACTGGACTTTCCGTCCAGTCCAGTCAAGTTCAGTTTGGACCAAAGTCCAGGACTGAACTTTCCTTTCACTAGAAGAGAGACTCACCTGGGGATGAAATCAAAAACAATTGACA